>APFE030046437.1:54942-83302 GCA_000404065.3 Pinus taeda | reverse complement strand
AACAATATGCTATTGAACCTCCTGAAGTTGAATCTTTCATTCACAAACTTCAACGATTTTCTATATCTCCTCAAAGATTTGATAAATCTCAAGGCAACGTGACTTTGCAATATAACCCTGCTCATCCTCTTACTAGATTAAAGAGCAAAAGGTTTGGTGTTCAGCCAACCAAGTTACCTCTACCCACAAGGAAAAGAGCAAGGAAATCACCTAAAAGGTCCGATAGCGAGACTCCTTCATCATCATCATCCATCTCAACCTCTCCACCGCGAAGTCAACCATCCACTCCTCCACTTTAGATCATCGTCCACCAGTCCATTTTTACTTCCACATCTCCTTCTCAATCATCTAGAGTTGTAATATCCTCACCTTCTCAACCACAGGGATCATCTTCTGCACTTTCCTCTGTTAGTAGATCAACGATGGCCCAATCTCCATGGAATAACCTAGGGGCAGTCTTAATGCCTGCGCCCTTGAGTCAGATACCGGCCCATCCTGAAAAATGGCTGCCTAAGTTTAATCCTGAAGTAGGCATGCTAGCAGAGGAACATATAAATAACTTTATGCTATCCATAAATCTCAATGTAGTTACCAACGAAGACGCTGTCGTTCAACTTTTTCCTTATACTCTGCAAGGAGCAGCCGGATCATGGTATTTTTCATTACCATATGGATCTATCACTAGTTGGGATATCTTCCAAGAACAATTCCTCACTAAGTTTGGTGATGTCTACAGCGACATTGATCAACGACCTTTCTAACCTTAGGGCTGAGTCAAAAGAACCTATCAAAGATTTTAATTCACTTTTCAATAAACTGTTAAACAAAATTCTTACTGCTTCCAAGCCTAGCTAAGAAGTGCGAAGTGAATGGTACATCACTGCTTTACCATCAAACATAGCAATCTTCGTTGATAGGGCTAACAAAACAAATTTAGTCGAAAATATGAAAGAAGCAATAGCAGTAAGGAAATGTATTATAGCCCTAGAAAAGAAAAATGCAATAGAAGAACGTAAATCCAAGAAGGTTACTTTCAAGGAAGATCCCAAGGAAAAACAATCGAAAGATCTGTTCGATTTAGAAGGATTGCAAAATTTTTTGAAGACCATGTCTAACGAGATGGTCAACATTAAGAAACAAGTGGCAGAAACTTCTTCTAAAAATTCATACAGGCCTTATAAAAGAAACCCTTCGACTGATTCAAAGCCACCTAATGCTATCACAAGTGATGAATCCAAAGAAGAAGAAGAGGAAATCGTTACTGAAGAACATATCGATGAAGAAGAAGTTGTAGAATTACAAGGTATGTGGGATTTCATCCTACCAGATGAAGAGGATCAAGAGGCATCCCCGATTAGTACTCAAACCAACCCAGTCCAAACAGATTCATCAACTCCATCTAAAACACTGATCGTTTCAGATGAAATGGAGTATAATATCATAGAAGACATGAAAAAGACTAGGGCCAACATAACTCTTTACAAATTGAGCAAGTTAAAACACCAGCAAAAAATACTTTTGAAAGAATTACATGTTGTGCCAGTTGCACCTTTGCCCGCCGTTGTAATCTCTCAAGCTTCCCATGAAATGGGAAGACCTCCAACTAATGTGATTAATAAGGTTGATCCAAACGATATCGCTTTAATTGGTGGAAGGTCGAGATCTCATACTCCCCCATTTCTTCTTACTCCTGAAATTTTCAATAAAAAGATGCATAATTGCTTAGTGGATTCTGGAGCTTCATCGAATATTTTACCAAAATAATTATGTGCAAAGTTGAACGTTCAACCGCAAAAATCTGTGGTGCGCATAGTTCAGCTAGATCAATTGCAAGTCGAAGTGATTGGTGAATTAAATTAGGTTACCATAAGACTGTCATCCAACCCAAAGGTATGTCAAGTTATTGACATTTTAGTTGCTGATATTCCGGAATTTTATGGCTTAATTCTTAGCAGAGATTGGTCAAAAAAACTTCATGGATACTTTGCAACCTACTGGTTGCACATGTGGCTCCCTTACAATAACCAAATCAAATAAAAGTTGAGAAAGAAAGACATCATAAATATATAGTAACAGAACTAGAGGGAAAGAATGAACCAGTAGCATACAACAATAACATCATTGGCAACTACTCAGTAGATTCTTTCCTAGGAAATTTTAATGCTCATACTTCACTTTACTTAGAACATTCTGTTTTATCTCAAATAGAAAATTTCTCCCAAAAATATAGTTCTAAATGTATTAATTTTATAGATAGTCCTGTAAATAAATCTTTATTTTGGAAGTTATTTTTTGACGATTCTAAGTCTAACAAAGGAGCAGGAGCAGGATGCGTGTTAATTAGTCCAAAGAGAAATAAAACAATGCTAACTTGCAGACTCGAATTTGATTACACCAATAATACCACTGAATACGAGGCTTTAGTCTAAGAGTTACACAAAGCAATCGGATTAGACATCAAATATCTTCAAGTTTTCGGAGATTCTGAAATTGTAATCAGACAGGTACGTAACACTATACATTTTTTATTAGGTCATTTAAAACATTACCAATCTTTAGTTCAAAATATGACTGAGCACTTTATATCATTTAATATTTCTTCAATTCCCAGACTCCAAAATGCTAGCGCAGACCTCTTAGCTAACGTAGCTTCCAAGCTGATCTGATTCTCACCCTATGACTGACCTCAGTTGAAGATCTAATAAATAAAGGTATTACAGACTCATGTGCTGGTTTGTGTTCTGTGTGATTGAAATAACGGATTAGTCAGATTGCCAATACACAAACAATTTGAATGTAAAGACAATAGAGAAATAGAGTAAGCAATACTAGACACAAACAATTTTTAATAAGCATTTCACCCTAGTTTCCAGGGCTACATCTCTGGTCTAGCTTCAGTGGTGGCCTTGTTTTATTGTGTCTTTAGGCAGAGAATTAAAAAAATAGGGACTCAATATGAGTTCTCCTAAAGTAGATTTTTCTTGGCAGGGTGGTTCTTGGATTCCCCAAGTCACTTGGAGTACACAAACTCTTATTCTTCCTACTTGCTCTGCGACTCTCGGTCTATAGTGGAAAGAGCCAACTGTGATGCTCAATCCAGACAGATTCCTCTATGGGAAGGCTTGATTCTTCAATATCTTTGGTGGTCGATGCTGCCTGTGGTCAGCTCGGCCCTCTGTCTCCTCTTCTTGGCTTTACTGCTCTCTGTGCTTAGTGATCCTCTTAGGGTTCACTCTTCACTATTTCTCTTGGTCGCTGGGACTCTTCGATTTGAATCTCTCTTCTGATCTCCCATTCATTGTCTCTGCTCATGGCTTTAGCCATTCAACCTCCATGTCTATTCGTTTCCTCTCCTTCTTGCGTTGATCCGCCTATCGCCTGTGTGCTTGGAATTCCCTGTTCGCCGTCAGCATAATGCTCATCAAGTAGCCACGTGTCTCCATCGGAACTGTGCCAGCCCACTTGTCAATTCGTTGCTTTCTCCATTGTGGCATTCAACGGATTCCAAATCCTCTTAAATCGCAGCTTAATCCCCTGTCAATTCCTCTCTATCTATCGGGCACAATCTCACCCATCCGATCTGGGCTCCTCCAGATCCAACGTCATTCGCATGTCGAGTGTGGTTGACTTGCTCGACCAATAACACGCGATCGCGGCAGTTTTTCTCTCTCCTCCACTTCCATTCATCGATTGTTGATTGTGATCGCTCCACTTTCTCCAAAATTGCTTACCGTTCAAGCGCGTCCGAATCAAACCGCCGGTTTCCAGGTCGTGGGTCCCACCATCATACGTTCGCGCTTTTTACCTTTTTCCGCCCGCGATCCCCTGGCTCCCAATGTGACCAAGTGCTTAAGCTCTACCATTTCAGCCCTGTTTGCCCAGCGATGCACGTTAGCATCAAAAATCAGCTCCTTTTCCCGATCCGGGGCTCCCAGGGGCTATTTTGACCTCCTGCACAGTCTTCATCGGCCTCGGTTAGAGTGCTTTGACTGAGGTCTTCGTTGTTCCACGCCGGCTGCCATGGCCACTGGTTCAGGATGTTTTCGACTGTGGTTTGGATTCTTCAAGGATTTGTTCGACTTGTTTTAGTCACGGTTCTATGAAAGTCATTTATGGATCCGATTCAGATCACGACCACCCAACTGAAAATCTTTTGGACCACCAAAAGTTGGTTTTCTTCAAGCATCGACTAAGTGAGGAAACTGTTGTCTCACTTGTCCAATCTCAATCCACTTTGCACTACTTGGCTTCGAACCTTTAAGCCCAATCCTGAGGTATTCCACCTGTCCACTCTGCGTCATCCTCACCTTCCTGTTCAGCACTGTGTCTTCCTATAACTCATTAAGGTATTTAGGTAGTAAGTCATCAACAGAAGGTAATTGACTCTACTCTTCAGGGTCCTCAATCATTGAAGGTTCAAACAACCTCAAATAGTTTGCATTTACGACTGAGTAGATGTGCATGTAAGCTGGTAGATCAAGGCAAAAAGCATTCTCACCAATCTTCTCAAGTATCCTGAAGGGTCCATACCTGATAGGTTTTAGCTTTTTACCTTCACCTTGCATTCTGTCCTTGAGGATATATAGCCAGACTTGGTCTCCAACTTGGAAACTATGCTCCATCCGATGCTTGTCATGCCTAGCCTTGTACTTGGCTTGGCTCTTTTCCAGTTGTTCCTGTACTGCCTGATGGACCTCCTAGATCTGTTCAATGAACCTAGTTTCCTTGTCCACATCGTTGTGTGCATTAACCTTGGTATCTTTAGCAAAGACAAAATCCAAGGGAGACCTTGGTATGAAACCAAAACATGTCTCAAAAGGAGATCTCTGTGTAGAAGAGTTTTTGGCTCTATTGTAAGCATGTTGCACATAGCACAAGTGCTCATCCCAAAGCTTAGGATGTTTGCTGCAATATCCTCTTAGTAGTTGGATCACCGTCCTGTTAACTACTTCTGTCTAGCCATCTGTTTGTGGATCTCAAATGGCCTTTGTAGATCTGGCAGTGCTAGTACAGTGCTACCTTCAACTGAGGTCACTCATAGGGTGAGAATTAGATCAAGTGGTATCAGAGCTCTGGGCTGTAAGGTTAGACAAGCTTGTCTTGGTTTAGCTGTGACTGATCACTAGATCAAAGCTCAAATTAGGAGGAGAGTTGGTGGAAACTAATCCTGAAATTGGGAGAGTCTATTCTCGGAAGACAATGTCAGAAGAAGGTGCTACAAGGCCAGACCCCTAGTTCGTCAAAAGTTTCCTAGCTATGAAGTATATGGTAGAAGAAATGTATAGGCACTTTAGAAAGCATAAGGATGAAGATTCATCAAGCTCTAAACAAGATAAAGAAGAAGATGAATCTCATTCTCATGACCACTCTAAAGGAAAGGGAAAAGAAGAAAGCTTTCCTACACCTCCTAGTAGCCTTGTGCATAACAAGAAGGCATCCTTGATTAAATTGGATATCAAATTTGATTTTCCTATATATGATGGAGAGCTAAATGCTGAAAAGTTGGACAATTTTGTTAGACAAATTGATGTGTATTATAGGGTACAAAACATAGACTCATACATGAGTAAGATTCAGCTAGCAAGCCTACGCCTGGGAGGCACTGCCTTGGTTTGGTGGGAAGGAAGAACCCAAGCTGATGTGAAGAAGCATGGTAAGACCATCTCTGTCTGGAGTGACTTTGTCTCTGCCATCAGAAAGTAGTTCTATCCATTGGCCTACATACAACAAGCCATGATGAGTTGGCAAACTCTTCGGCAGTTGAAAGGGAAAAGTGTGCAAGGGTATACTCAAGAATTCCGAAAGAGAGAATTGATGTTGGGCATCTCATTAGACTCACCAGAAACTCTTTTGAAGTACATTGGTGGTCTACACAGCTACATGAGGCATTCCATCCTCATGTTTAATGCCACTAGTATAGATGAGGTATCTGTACAAGCTACTCATCTAGAAGCTAGAGCAAAGAACGGAAATCCAAAAGTTGGGGGACCATCCCAACCCATTGTAAGCAAGAGCAAGGAGAAAAAAAAGCAGAAGTGGAAAGCAAGGAAGGATAACCCTGCACAAAGAGGCAAAGCTTCATGCACTCACTGAAAAAAGGACGGGCATGATGATGAGCACTGTTGGATTCTACATCCAGAGCTGAGGCCTAAGAAGTCCGAGGGCAAGAAGAAGAAGACTGCTGCAGCTATTCAAAAGGATTTGGGGTCAGACTCGGGAGATGAAACAATCATTGTAGCCACAGGTATAAAAGGTAAGAATTCTGAAGCATCTAGTAGTAATTCTGCTCAATCTGTCATCAATGAAGAACATGAGAGAAAAAGACATGAGATTTTCCATATTCGAGTCATTTCCAAAAATCAAAAGATTGATACTTTGTTTGATAGTGGTTCACAAGTAAATCTAATTTCTGAAGCAATATAAAGGAATTGGGATTAGCAAGTACACCTGATAAGAAACCATACCCATTAGGGTGGTTGAATGATAAAGCACAACTACAAGTGACTAGACAATGCAAACTCAAGTTTTCTTTTGGATCAGCATTTGTAGATGAGGTTGAGTTAGATGTAATTCCTTTGGATATATGTGGAATTGTTTTAGGAAGTCCTTACTTGTATGATAGAAAGGCTATTTTCTATAGAGCTAAGAACAAGTATCTACTTGTTAAAGATGGAATCGAATACTTTGTAAGGGCTCACAAGCTCAAGAATAATTACACTCTCATAAACTCAGGACAGATGAAAATAATGATAAATTCATGCAAACAATTCTTACTGAGGGTTGTAAAGGAAAAGACACCTGATAACACCAAAATATTTGAAGGCTGTAATGCTGATCAGCAAACTGATATAGAAAAGATTGTTTCAGAGTATGATGTCTTATTTCAAGAACCTAAAGGTTTGCCACCCAAAAATGGAATAGTACATGATATTATTTTGCAGCAAGATGTTCCTTTGGCTAACATTGGAATGTACAGGTTGTCCACTTTAGAGAATGCTGAAATCAAGAAGTAGGTGCAGGATTTGCTCGAGAAATGGTTCATCAGGCCTAGCACATCACCATGTGGGTCACCAATCGTTTTGGTGAGAAAGAAAGATGGCTCGTAGAGAATATGCATTGATTACCGAGCAATGAATATGATAACAATAAAAAATCGTTATCCCCTTCCTCGCATAGATGATCTTTTAGATCAATTGAAGGAAGTTGTTTATTTCACCAATCTGGATTTGCATAGTAGATACCATCGGGTCAGAGTTGCAGAGGAAGATGCATGGAAGACTGCTTTCAAAACAAAGCAGGGATTGCATGAATGGCTGGTTATGCCTTTTGGCTTGACCAATGCCCCTGCTACTTTCATGAGATTAATGAATGATGTACTCAGACCTTTTCTTGATGATTTTGTTATTACGTATCTGGATGACATTCTGATTTTCAGTAAACGTGGGAAGAAGATTTAAAGCATGTTAAGCAGACATTAGATGTTTTGAAAAGAGAAAAAATTTATGTTAAACTCTCTAAATGTGAATTTGGAAAAACCTCTCTAAATTATTTGGGTCATATAGTAGGGGGAGGTGAATTGAAAATAGATCCCTCTAAAGTGGCAGTCATCATAAACTGGCCTAAGCCCAAGTCTGCTACTCCCAAACTATGCTGCAACAATCAAGACATTAGAGATGGATGGGTTTTCTACAACAGTTCCATTTAGTCATCAGATATAAAAAGGGCATACATAACAAGGTTGCAGATATGTTATCTAGACCCATTATAAATGCATCTACCATACTTAAGAATAATTCTGTGTTGCATGAAAGCTACATAGAACAGTATGCTCAAGACATGGACTTTAAAGATGTGTATGCAACTTTGAGTCAAGGCAAAAGAGTGGAAGAATTGGACTATCATGTGAAAGACTGACTCTTATATCATTGTGGGAATCTGCATTCCACAAACTGAAAGAGTAAAGATAATTAGGGAAGCACACACTTCTCTGATATCAGGTCACTTTGGGGTAAGTAAAACAGTTGCACAACTGCCAAGGTTCTGCTATTGGCCGAAAATGAATGAGATAGTTCCTAGATATGTAAATGGGTGTGCTATGTGTGCTAAAAGCAAGCCTAGCAACAGGAAACTAGGCTTGTACACTCCCTTGCCAGTTCCTTCTCACCCTTGGGAAAGTATTTCCATGGATTTTGTTGTGGGACTGCCTAAATCTAGGAAAGGTCATGACTATCTATATGTTGTTGTGGATAGGTTCAGCAAAATGTGTATTTTAGTACCCTGTAGTAAACAGATTACAGCTGAACAAACTGTAAAATTGTTCTTTGAACATGTATGGGTTCATTTTGGATTATCCACTTCTATTATATCTGATCGAGACACCCGATTTGTGGGGAAGTTTTGGTCAAGTCTGTGGGAACTAATGGACACCAAATTAAAGAAAAACACAACTTTTCATCCACAAATAGATGGCCAGAAAAAAGTAGTTAACATGACAATGATTCAGTTACTGAGAGGATATTGCAGCAAACATCCTAAGCTTTGGGATGAGCATTTGTGTTATGTGAAACATGCTTACAATAGAGCCAAACACTCTTCTACACAGAGATCTCCTTTTGAGACCTGCTTTGGTTTCATACCAAGGTCTCCCTTGGATTCCTGTCTTTAGTAAAGATACCATGGTTGATGGACACAGTGATGTGGACAAGGCAACTAGTTTCATTGAACAGATCCAGGAGATCCATCAAGCAGTACATGAATAGCTAGAAAAGAGCCAGGCCAAGTACAAGGCTAGGCATGATAAGCATCGGATGGAGCATCGTTTCCAAGTTGGAGACCAAGTCTGGCTGTATATTAGCAAGGACAGAATGCAAGGTGAAGGTAAAAAGCTAAAACCTATCAGGTATGGACCCTTCAGGATACTTGAGAAGATTGGTGACAATGCTTTTCGCCTTGATCTACCAGCTTACATGCACATCTAATCAGTCGTAAATGCAAACTGTTTGAGGTTGTTTGAAGCTTCAATGATTGAGGACCCTAAAGAGAACAATCAATTACCTTCTGTTGATGACCTACTACTTGAATACCTTAATGAGTTACAGGAGGACATAGTGTTGGACAGGAAGGTGAGGACGACGCGCAGTGGACAGGTGGAATACCTCAGGATTGGGCTTAAAGGTTCGAAGTCGAGTAGTACAAAGTGGTTTGAGATTGGACAAGTGAGACAAAAGTTTCCTCACTTAGTCGATGCTTGAAGAAAAACAACTTTTGGTGGTCCAAAATCTTTTCAGTTGGGAGGCCGTGATCCAAATCGGATCCATAAACGACTGTCATAGAACCGTGACTAAAATAGGTTGAACAAATCCTTGAAGAATCCAAACCACAGTCGAAAACACCCTGAACCAGTAGCCATGGCAGCCGGCGTGGAATGACGAGGACCTTGGTCAAAGCGGGCTGACCGAGGCCCATGGACACTGTGCAAGAGGTCAAAATAGCCCCTGGGAAAAGGAGCTAGTTTTCGATGCACGTTAACGCCTGGGAAAACAGGGTCAAAATGGTAGATCTTAAGCACTTGGTCACGTTGGGAGCCAAGGGACCATGGGCAAAAAAAGGTAAAAAGCGCCAACGTATGACGGTGGGACCCACGGCCTGGAAACCGGCGATTTGATCGGGACGCCCTTGAATGGTAAGCGATTTTGGAGAAAGTGGAGCCATCACAATCAACGATCGACGTGTGGCAGCGGAGGAGAGATAAAAACTGCCGCGATCGCACGTTATCGACCAAGCAAGTCAATCGCGCTCGATGTGCAAATGATGTTGGATCTGGAGGAGCCCAGATCGGACGGCTGAGATTGCCCGAAAGACAGAGTGGAATTGACAGGGGATTAAGTCGTGATTTAAGAGGATTTGGAATCTGTTCACTGCCATTGTGGAGAAAGCAACGAATCGACAAGCGGGCTGGCGTAGTTTCGATGGAGACACGTGGCTACTTCCTGAGCATTATGCTGACGTCGAACAAGGAATTCCAAGCACACAGGCGACAGGTGAATTGACGCAGGAAGGAGAGGAAACGAATAGACACGGAGGTCGAATGGCTAAAGCCATGAGCAGAGACAGTGGATGGGAGATCAGAAGAGAGATTCAGATCGAAGAGTCCAAGCAACCAAGAGAGACAGTGAACAGTGAACCCTGAGAGGAGGACTGAGCACAGAGAGCAGTAAAGCCAAGTAGAGGAGACAGAGGGCCGAGCTGACCACAGGCAGCATCGAGCACCAAAGATCTTGAAGAATCAAGCCTTCCCATAGAGGAATTTGTCCGGATTGAGCATCACAGTTGGCTCTTTCCACTGTAGACCAAAGGTCACAGAGCTGGCAGGAAGAAAGGGAGTTTGTGAACTCTAAGTGGCTTGGGGAATCCAAGAACCACCCTGCCAAGAAAAATTTGCTTCAGGAGAAATCATATTGAGTCCCTGCATTTGTAATTCTCTGCTTAAAGACACAATAAAACAAGGCCACCACTGAAGCTAGATCGGAGACGTAGCCCTGGAGAATAGGGTGAACTCCTTATTAAAAACTATTGGTGTCTAGTATTGCTTATTGTATTTCTCTACTATCTTTCCATTCTAAATGTTTGTGTATTGGCAATCTGATCGATCCGTTGTTTCAATCACACAGAACACACACCAACACATGAGTTTGTAATACCTTTGTTTATTAAATCTTCAACTAAGGTCACTCATAAGGGTGAGTATCAGATCAAAGAAGAGCTTAGACAATGGTTTTGGGTGTTCTGAACTTAATGGAAATATCATTTTTGTAATTTGAGCTATGTAAAATGATATAATTTTATATTTGAGCATACAATTTAAAGGCATAACATTGGAAGCTAGACCCGAGGACGTAGCCTAGGAGGGGTGAACTCCATCATCAAATTATTGTTTGTGTGATGTTGTTCATGGTTTGATTTTCTCCATTTTATTTATGCAAAACTTAACTAAAACACTAAGTTTATATGGTTTTGCAAATTGATCCATTGCCCACAAGACATAAGCTTGCTTGCAAACATTTTATGAAACGTTCAAGTTTTTAATTTCAGATCATTTTTACATCAGATCATGGTTGTTTTGAAGGTTTGACTATGTTTGCAAGTGTTTTATTGATTCTTACAAGGTTAAAGTTGAAAAGGGGAGGAGTGCTTGAAGAGCCAAATCCTCAAATTGGTTCAAGGAGGTCAAAAACTCCTTAAAATCCACCAGTCATGGCACATGAAGAAGGACATGAGATGATGTCTGAGGATGAGAGAGCTTTCATAAAGGTTTTCTATGATATGTCTAAAATGGTGAAATTTTAGTATGAAGAAAGGACAACAAGGTTGCAAGGAGAGAGTTCAAATCATCCAAAAGGTAATGGTGGTGATGGGAGCAAGCCTCCGTTATCACCACCACCTCCTCCTTCACCTTGATCTTCACCTTCATCCTTACCTCCTTCTTCACCTCATTCCACACCTACACATACTCCTCCTAGATATCCAAAAGGACATGCTAAGTCTCCTTTTTTAAAGCTTGATGTCAAGTTTAAATTGCCTATGTACAATGGAGAAGTAAATGTTGAAAATTTGGATAATTAGGTTTGTCAAATTGAAGTCTATTGGAGGATTCAAATAATTAAGGATGATGTGACCAGGATCCAACTTGCTTCTCTTTGTTTTGAAGGTGCAACCCTCATCTGGCGCGAGGCTAGAACTTAAGAATATTTGAAGAAAAGTGGTAAAATGATCTCTTCTTCGAATGATTTTATAGTTGCATTAAGAAGTAAATTTTATCCATTAGCTTACATGCAAAAAGAAATTATGGATTGGAAATATTTTAGACAACCTAAAGGTCAGAGTGTTCAAAGTTACACACAAGAATTTAGAAGAAGATATTTAATCTTGGGTGTAGATTTGTCTTCACACTACATTCTCCTTAAATACATAGGTAGATTACATAGTTTTTTGAGATATACAATTCTTTTGTTTAATCCCACAAATCTAGATGAATTATGTGTTAAGGAAACCCATTTAGAAGCAAGAGGGAAGAATGTTCCTCAAGAGACTAGCAAGAAGGCATCCAAATATGGAGACAAAGGAAAGGGGAAGTTTAAAGGCAAAGGCAAAAAGAATGTTGCAGTCAAGAAAGAGGGAGAGAAAATTACTTGTAAACATTTTTCTAAAGAAGCCATGATGAAGACGTTGGGAACTACATCCAAAAATGAGACCAAAGAAGTTTAATAACAAAGGGAAACAAAAGACTGTTGCAACAACTCAATAAGATCTAGGATCTAATTCAGGTGATGAGACCAAAATAACAGCCATGGGAATGAAAGGTAAAGCTTCTATTGCATGTACAAGTTCTTCTAGTAAGCCTATTGAGTATCAAAATGATAATGAAATAATTGAGCTTTTCCATATTAGAGTCAGTACAAAACATACCAAAGTTGATACCTTGTTTGATAGTGGATCCCAAGTTAACCTTATTTCTGAAGCTATTGTCAAGAAATTAAACTTAGAAAATACACCTCATCCTAAACCTTACCCTTTGGGTTGGGTATGTGAAAATTCCAAATTGAAAGTGACAAGAAAGTGTAAACTAGAATTCACCATCACTACAAACTTTATAGATGAGGTAGAGCTTGATATTGTACCACTTGACATATGCAAGATTGTTTTAGGGAGTCCATACTTAGATGACCGAAAAGCCATATTCTATCTTCATGAGAACAAATATCATATTTTCAAAGATGGTGTTGAGTATATTGTTAGAGAACATCGCAAGAATACGAACTTATCTCTTGTGAGTGTTGGTCAAATGAAAAGGCTTGTTAATGCTAGTAATAATTTTGTGTTGTTGATGATCAAACCCAAAGATATTGTTGAATCTGAAGCTTTCCAAGAATGTGATTCAAAAATCAAGCATGATTTGGTTGAGGTTGTTAACACATATGATAAGATGTTTCAGGAACCTAAAGGGTTGCCTCCTAAAGAGTAATCCAACATGAGATTCAATTGCAACATGATTCACCTCTTCTAAACATTGGCATGTATAAAATGCCAGTTTTGGAGAATGCAAAAATCAAGAAGAAAATTCAAGCACTGCTTGACAAAAGGGGCATTAGGCCTAAAACATCTCCTTATGGGTCTCTTATTGTCTTGGTTCTAAATAAGGATGGTACATGGTGCATGTGGGTATATTTTAGAGCTTTGAACAAAATCACAACAAAGAATTGTTACCCTCTTCCTCGTATTGATGATTTGTTGGACCAGTTAAAGGATGTTGTCTATTTCACTAAATTAGATTTGAGAAGTGATTATCATCAAATAAATATTGATGAAGATGATATTTGGAAGAGTTATTTCAAGAAAAAACAAGGCTTGTTTGAATGATTAGTTATGCCATTTGAGCTTTGCAATGCACTTGCAACATTCATGAAAGTTATGAATGATGCGTTGAGATCATTCCTGGATGATTTCATCATGGTCTACTTAGATGATATTTAGATTTTAAGTAAGATTCATGAAGAGCATGTTAAGCACGTGAAACAAGTTTTAGATGTCTTAAATAAAAATCAATTGCATTTAAATATTTCTAAGTGTGAATTTGGGAAAATCTCTTTGGTTTATTTGGGCCATATTTAAAATCGATCCCTCAAAAAGTTGAATTCATTGTGAATTGGCCTAAACCCAATAATGTAACAGAATTTAGAAGCTTTTTGGGAGCATCCCAATATTGGCAAAAATTTATAGCTAACTTTTCACTCATTGCAACACCATTACATGTATTAACAAGTGTGAAACAGGTCTTTCATTGGGGACGCAAGCAATAGAAAGCCTTCAATACATCAAAAGAGGAAATCAGTACAACACCAGTTCTTGCATTTCCAGATCTTAAGAAACCATTTGAGATTCAAACTGATGCAAGTGATTATGCCATGGGAGCAGTTTTGATGCAGCATGGTAAGAATAATTGTTATCATTTTGAAACCTTTACCAATGTAGTAATTAACTATCCAACTTATGATAAAGAGTTGTGTTCTTTGGTATAAAGCGTGAAGAAATGGAAGCACTATTTGATGGGTAAGGAAATGATTATTCATACTAACCATCAACCTTTGCAATATTTGCAATCTGTAACTAAGTTACAACAATTTAGACATTTCAGGTGGATGGATTCCTACAACAATTTCATTTGGTAATCAGGTACAAGAAATGTATATGCAACAAAGCTGTTGATATGTTATCAAGGCCTATTTTTAATGCATCTTTCATTCTTAAGCATAACTCAATCATGCATGAAATTTATATTGAACAATATGCTCAAGACGGCAATTTTAAATATGATTATGCAACTTTGATTCAAGAAAATCATGTTGAAGAGTCGGAATATCATGTTCATAACAAGTTGTTGTGTCATCTTGGCAAGTTATGTGTGTTAGTGTCCTATAATTTATAGGATCTCAAGGTGATTGAGTATTTTATCTCAAAAATCTTATATTATAAATAATTGTCAATCTGCAAATGATTTCAAAATAAAAGACAAATAGAATAAAAATGAAAAGAGGGTATAAAAAAAATAGGAAAACAAAAACATTGAAAAAGAATGAAAGATAGAACCCCATCAAAAGAAAGAAAAACAAAAAGAAATAATATTGAAAGTGTTGCAAATCTAAATGCCACTGCTGATAGATAGTCTTCTTCATCATTGATAATTAAAAGGTTGTGTGCATCTTGTTTAAAATTCCACAATGACTAGTTATTTGTTTGATCATACAATATAGTCATGGTTAAACATGTTTAAATTTCTGTAAATTAGACTAGAGAATAAAGATTTTCCAAACAGATTAATCTTGGTAAATCAATAGTTAGGTAGAAAATGACGTTGATTCAACTGTTTAATCTGAATCAATAGGAGAAATAAGTTATAGGATTTAGATAGTTTTTCATTTTTTCATAAAATAAAATAATATGGGTTTGCTAGTCTAAGAGAACCCCTTTATAAGAATAAAAATGTTAGCTTAGTTAAAGGGTAGGTAGAAATAGTTGGTTTATAAATATGCTTATGTTCCCTTTACCCTAAGTATTTCACATGTTTTATATTCTAAACTTTATCCTAAGTTCAAAAGCAAAAATCAAAGAGCATATGGAAAAAGTTCGTTTTGTTGTTTATGATTAAAGGAGGCTGCGGTCAAAGCTTCAATATTCCCCATTGATCTTGATCAATGGCTTATATCCTTTTTCGGTCCCCCCTCTCCATCCTACCTTTACCGCTGGGGGCCGGGGGGGGGGGGGGGGGTCCGAAAAGGCGGTTTTCTCTGTTGGGTCCCATCCATATGTGTCACCTTCCCCTCATTTCACACCCCCCTTGCCGATACCACCTATGCCTTCTACCCCCTCCGAAAACTGTCTTCCCCTCATCCACTCGACAATCTCCCTACTCCGACACCTCTGCCACTCATGTCATGCCACATTGCATAGTCGTTTCCCAATTAAATTCGTTCCTGATAGAATTACCGTTGGGAATTTAATTTGCTTTCTTGGGTAACCATTCAAGCTTTAACGATCTCGCGCCATCTCCAATGGAACTTCCCATCCTTTCTTAAAAGCCCTGAAAAGTCTTCACTTGTCTCTTTCACTGCTTATTCTCCATAACTCACAGGTTCTGCACAACGACCATTTTCAAAGCATTCGTTGAACAAGACCAAATCAAAATTGTCAGTGCTCTGTGCTTTTCCCTTGTCGACTTATAACCTCAAATTATTCTTGGTAAGCTCTCCCTTCTATCACAGTTATCGTTCACTGAACTAATGATGCCTCCAAATAGCAAGAGCCAGGAAAATCCAGTTAATCTACTAATCCCTCCACCCATAGACTTAGATCATGTTCCTTTAGTTGATAGGGGTTACAGGATCAATGAAACACAGTGCGACTATGAATTTTTAGAGCTCTATTTTTGGCTGGAGGACAAACATGCTGACAAAACAGATGAAATTGGACTCTGGGAGTCCAATATCCCTCATTATATTTTCCCTTTGACCTTCCATACCCCTGAATTCACCAGAAAATTCCAAGCATGTTTTGTTCCTAGCCAAAGTGCCATTATGACGCCATCTGGTGACATCCTATTTACAATTACTGCCCAATATATGAACCAAATGACGTTAGCCCCCTCTGTGGAAAACAATGCCCCATTTTCCTTAGCCCTCACCCAACTTTATCAGAAGCTTGATTTCGCTACAAGAGCCAAAATCTTTGAGATCTTCTTACCAGAAAATGCCCAATTACCAAAGAAGAACCCTCCATACCCTTCCTCAATCTTCCCTAATCAAGCTAAACACATTATAGCCATAATTTCATATATTTTGGGTTATTATTCTGATTAGTGGGTAGATGAGGCCATTCTACGTTTCCTTTCCAACTTTTCCACAAATATCAAACCATCCATTTTGTTCAATTTCAGTCAATCATTGGTTGATAACATCCATGATCAATTTCTGAAATTTCCAATAGAGCAAGTGTTTAGTTACATTTCAATTTTAATTTATATGTTTCTTTATTATCAAGCAGACAAGTTCAGTGTTGCTATGCAGAAGCTAGATGACGAGGGAAATCAGCATCCTGTGATATTTTGGACTTCAATAATCATGAAAGAGCAGCGAGAATTCTCATAGAAATAGTTTATTCAAGAGTTTGTTCACCCAACAATGAACATCTTAAACAACTCAATACAGCCAAGAATTAGTGAAGACATAAAAAGGGTTCTGCATTTGACAGATTAGGCTAAGACTTGTGATTGGTATTTATACTAAAACTATACAGAAATCAGAGTTTATGGATGTGAATTAGCACCATATAAGCTCCAAAAATACCTCACCATGAGGATTTTTGGCCTGGAATACATCAGACAAATGTTAAATTCAGATGATATTCACTTTGTGGTGGCAAAGAAGAAGTCCCAGTTTCGCATAAAGACACAGGTGGACCCATTCATATGCAACACCAGGTTAGTAGGAGAAGAGGCAGACAAAATTCTTAAGGATATGAAATTCAACTTGAGTTTCACATGGTCTTATGATCCTTGGGGTATCATTTCCTGTAGAAATTTCACCATAGATTAAACTGATTATGCAATGTGCTAAAGCAAAATACTTAATCTACTTCTACAATCAAACTTGCGGAAGCTTAATTGATTTTGAGCAAGATCAAACAAAACACATATAACAGAGAAGAAGATTCAATCCCACATGAAACACAGAAGAATACTCTGGGGAAAGACTCAACTAAAAACCCGCTATTTGTATTATCATACAAGTGGAAATATCTCAAGCTTACACAAAGCTTTAGCTTTCAAGCTATCCAGCTCTCAGTAAAATCCCTCACTGCTGCTCATAGACAAAATAGACAACATATATGCCTTCCTTCAGTCCTCCAAGCCTCTTATTTCCTTGTGAAATTTCTCCCGGGTCCTCAAGTTTCCACCTGTGTGTAATTACCTCACACACTGCTCACTAACATTTCAAATAACTTTACAATCCTGAAGGAGATAATTCCTTATGCATGGATGAGTTTCCTTTATAGGAAAATTCCTCCAACTGATAGTGCATTGTCCCTTCCTTTAATCTCAACTGGGTCTTTCTCTGAATTGACATGCATGAGTTATTTATAAGAGAATATTTAGTTATCTGGAGAACACTAGTTACATGCATGCATGCATTTATTGACTGAACTCACAATTAGTTCCTCCAACTATTTGGAACTAATTTAACTGGACTTAACTCAGTTAACTGAGCTAACTAATTACAACTCAACTACAACTCATCCTTATCTCCTTAATTAAGGGATAACTTCCTCAATCAAAGGGATAACTATTTCATGTCTTCACAAAGACTTCATGTTTGATTTTCTCCAACTAATCAACTCAAGATGAATTAATTAATTATTTTTCAAACAGCTAGTGAGACTAAATTCAAATTTTAATTCTCAATTTTAATTTAGGGACTAACTAAAATTATAATCTATCCTAAAATGCTATTTATAGCAATGCTATTTTTAGCATTTCTATTTTTTGCTATTTCCAACAAAGTTGGAGTATATCCTGAAATGCTATTTTTAGCATTTCTTGTTGCTATTTTCAACACTCCCTCTCAATAAGAAAGGCATTCAAATCGAACCCTATCCTGAACCTTTGGAATGTTCTGCATGCAACACTTCTCTCAAGTGTTGTTGCTCTAGCAACTCTAGGAACACAAAAAATATCCAACCTGAATCAGAATGATGCCTCTATCATCAAAGTCTTTGACTGCTATTGTCTCTGTCGACTGAAAACTCTGCAACTTTGTGCTCTTCAGTATCTGACTGCTTTAGCTTCTGTCATTTTGATCTTTGAATACATCAATCACACTGATTCCTCCTGTTGTATCCATGTTGTTGGTGGTCCTATCTCCCAGCACTACATCCACACTGCACTTCCTCTCATCATGTTGCATTGTGATGCCCACTGTTGCATTGCAACTCAGTTAATGAGAAGTAAGTAACTGATCTCCCAACTGAACTCCCTGTTGGGCTAGAAACACCATCTAATGATGAAGCTCCCTATGCCACTGACAAGTGCTCCCTCTCTGACCTCTGCACTACTGCAACAACTCCCTGCATCTTGCACCGTTGCGCATCTCTCTGTGCCATCCTGCACTGGTGCAACACTCCTGTGCCTCTCGCATTGCTGCATCCTGCTAGCTCTGTGCTGTCTTGGGACTTCTGCACTATAGCTCTCTCTACTGCTCCATCCACATCTGTCTCTACCCACTCATCCAGTCCTGCTACTCCTCATCGTGGCTCCTGTAGCAAGGTCTAATTAAAGAGGTTTAATACCTCAAGGATCCTACCCCTATTTCAGTGTTCTTGGGACTATCACTCCACATCATCCCACCTCCCACCTGGATGTATGGTTGCATGTGATCCCTCTGCCCACTTGGCTCGAAATTCCCCCCTACTAGAGGTCTTTGCATGAGTGGATGCCTCCACTCGGTCTCCTCTCTGATTCTCTAGTTGTGGCTACTCCACAACCTCCTGAAGTTGCTTCACCAATTGTGGCTCCTCCACAATTGTCTAAGACTTCTTCTGGTGCTGCATGTTGAGAGGTAATGTACTCCCCCTATCAACCACCAAGTCTCCAACATTTGCCTTACTCCTCAAGGCTTTGCATGCATCTTGAACCTCAAGAGCATACAGGCTCTTGACTCATGAACCGATCTACTTCACTTGTCTTATGATGATGTGTCTAAGGAAAACCTTTCCCTTACTAAAGACTACATCATAGCCTTTACCCTCCAACACTGCAATTGATACCAAGTTCTTCTTCAGTCTTGACACATACTTCACATTTTTCAAGGTGATGCGAGCTCCATGCTCCCTCTGAAAAGCAACCGTGACCACTCCTGAAACACTATAGTTTTCATCATTACCCATCTCTATGCGCATCTGGAGGTCTTTCTCTTCCAAGGTACTAAACAAATCTTATCGTTGGTCATGTGGAATGAGGCTCCACTATCAAGAAACCAACCACAACCCATCATTGATGAAACCATGCATGCGATGAGGATAAAATCCAATTCGAACTGAGAGGCCAATGCCTCACCTTTAGATCCTTCCGAGGATCCCTTCTTGGATTTATTCAATGGACAATTAGTTGCATAATGGCCCACCTCATGACAACTAAAGCATCTCACTTTAGATTTGTAAATATTCTTCCCTCCATGATAAGAACTCAATTTGGGATGAGAATCCTTCTCCTTCCCTTTCCTTGCCTTCCTCGCTAAGGTGAATTTTTCTTCATCCTCCTTAGATGAAGAACCATCACTGGTGCTCCTCCTGATCTCCTCCTGCATCAGGTCCGACCACAGTCGTTCCCAATCTAGTAGTTTCTCTCTTCCATTCATTGAGTCTTGGTAGCTACGCCAGCTCTTAGGAAGACCAAGGAGAGCAAGACTCACCATATCATCATTGGTTGTCGTGATTCCTACACTTCCAAGCTAATCTTTATAGGTGGTGAGCTTGTTCAGATATGTAGAGATTGTGTTGCCCTTTTCACACTTGATTTTATGAAGCTTGTCCTTCAGTACCGACTTCCTTTGGTCGTTGTTATTCTGATATAGATCCTTCAATGTCTTCCACATTGAAAACTGAGTCTCCTTCCCATGGAGACTCGAGACAATATGGTCTCGAACTCCCTCTAGAAGAATCCTCCTCACTCTCACCACACATTTCTTCCATTCCACCAATTCTTGGACATTAGTTGCTACTAGCTTGGGGACTTCTTGATCAATGAAGTCCTTCAAACCATTGTCCTCTAATACCACCTCCATGCGATCCTTCCATGCTATGTAATTCGAGTTTCCATCCAGGGCATACTCGAGTCTCAAGCCATTGAACGCCATTGGTGAACTTTGAGATGTGATAAGAAATCGATTTTGTACCTACAATCAAGAACTTCAAACTTTGAACTTCTCCCTTCTTTGTATATTGTTCTCCACTTTGATCACCTTTGCTCTGATACCATGTAGAAATTTCACTATAGATTAAACTGATTACACAATGTACTAAAGAAAAATACTTAATCTACTTCTATAATCAAACCTGCGGAAGCTTAATCGATTTTGAGCAAGATCAAACAGAACACATATAACAAAGAAGAAGATTTAATCACACATGAAACACAGAAGAATACTCTAGGGAAAGCCTCAGCTAAAAACCCCGCTATATGTATTATCATACAAGTGGAAATATCTCAGGATTACACAAAGCTTTAGCTCTCAAGCTATCCAGCTCTCACTACAATCCCTCATTACTGCTCATAGACAGAATAGACAACACATATGCCTTCCTTCAGTCCTCCAAGCCTCCTATTTCCTTGCACAGTTTCTCCTAGGTCCTCAAGCTGCCACCTGTGTGTAATTACCTCATGCACTGCTCACTAACCTCTAAAATAACTACGCAATCCTCAAGGAGATAATTCCTTCTGCATGGATGAGTTTCCTTTATAAAAAAAATCCTCCAACTGATAGTACATTGTCCCTTCCTTTAATCTCGACTGGGTCTTTCTCTGAACTGACATGCATGAATTATTTATGAGAGAATATTCAGTTATCTGGAGAACACTAGTTGCATGCATGCATGCATTTACTGACTGAACTCACAATTAGTTCCTCCAACTATTTGGAACTAATTTAACTGGACTTAACTCAATTAACTGAGCTAACTAATTACAACTCAAATACAACTCATACTTATCTCCTTAATTAAGGGATAACTTCCTCATTCAAAAGGATAACTGTTGCATGTCTTTGCAAAGACTTCATGTTTGATTTTATCCAACTAATTAACTCAAGATGAATTAATTAATTATTTTTCAAACAACTAGTGAGACTAAATTCGAATTTTAATTCTCAATTTTAATTCAGGGACTAATTAAAATTGGAATCTATCCTAAAATGCTATATATAGCAATGATATTTTTAGCATTTCTATTTTTTGCTATTTCCGATAGAGTTGGAGTATATCCTGAATTGCTATTTATAACAATGCTATTTTTAGCATTTCTTGTTGCTATTTTCAACATTTCCAAGTTGAGAGTAGAAAACAAAAATACTCCCTACATCCATACCTCAAGGCCTGAGATAGAAAAGTATACAAATCACTTAGAATGGGCAGATAGTACTTTCAAGGAAGCAAAAGAGCAACTATTTTCTACTTCAAATTTACCGAATCCCACTCCTCAAGACAAAACAATTAAAAAACACAGAGAGGAGGGATCATAATCAACAACACGTAGTGAGGCCAAGGAGTTCAGGATCAGTTACAGGAAAAGGGAAAAAGTGACTCCTAGGACAGATGTAGAAAAGGAGACAGAAGAGCATGTTGCCATCATAATTGGAGACTCACCACCTTCAAGCAGCAAGTTTGTTACATCTTCTACTGGACCTTCAATTTCACATGGTCAAAAGGAAACAAAGCTATCTTCTTAAGATGTCCAAAGAGAAAAGGAAAAGAGTGTTTTTGACAAGTACTAAGAAATCAAACTTAAGAATGAGATTCTTAAGAATAGTACCTATAATCAGTTTTGGAAGCAGACTTCTAGCTCACAAAGCAGATTACTATCAATTTTTGATATAGAGCAAGGAAATATGTAGTTGGCCTTCCTTGAGGCCCAAAGTCCACATCCAAAAACATCAGCAGATTATAAGAGTACTACATTTGGGTTCAACACCAAGGATATCCATCCCATTGATCAAATGGATATGCATAAGTAGACTGGTGAGATGATTTCTTCTACATTAACTAATATTGCCATCAATGATTTGAGGCTACTGTGATCTGTATTCTATGTAGTTTTATCTTCGAGAGTCATCGTTGATGATGAACCATTGAGGTTGGTTTGGAACATCGATTCCTAGAAACATGAATGCGATGACTCCGGAAGATAACACTACACATAATGTTGCCATGTCATTGTCTAAGTTGTAGGTTTCATATGTCAACATTCAGTCCCAGTTGAAAATGGAAAAGATATCCTCCTTAGCAAAGGATAATAGGATCAAATCTTTGGAATATTTGGTATTCAAGATAGGATATGATCCTAAAGATATAAATGTTGCAGAGGAGATCATCAAGTAGAAAAATATGTATATTGCAGCATTGAGAAAGCAGTTGAAGTTGCCAGCCGCAGAGGATCCCTTTACTAAATACATTGAAGAAAATGAGACACTGAAGACCGACATGATGAAGCTAATCATAGAGCAGAATATACATATAAGATAGATGGAGGTAGAAATGGAAAAAATGTTCAAAGAGAAGGAACATAGTCAAAATATGGCCATAGTCCCCCTAATGCCATACCCATCACTCAGCTCCTAGCAATAAGAACAACAACTGCAGCTACTTCTTCTACTCAAAATAAAAGTGTTGAACAAGTGACAAAAAGACTGGAGAATATGTTAATCCAGTTAGAAGAGATCAAGACATTGCAGGGGTAACTCAAAGCTCTGTAAGAACATAAAGCCATAAATGAAGCCTCTCATATGTCTAAAGTATAGAAATCACAAAGACTATTGGAGAGATTGCAGAAGATGGAAAAGGATACATCAATTGGTCAGACCTTAGCCCAAGCCAAGGAAAGCATTTCAATGGGTACTTTGGACTCTATGAATGAGATTTGTCCATGTATTCAAATCATTTTCGAATAGAAAGAATTGATAGAAAAGGCCAAAGAAACCATTGTCCAGGTAAGATAAAATCTGGGAGATATGTCCACAGAAGCCTCCAATATCATCAGATTCCCGAATTTGAAGACTAAATATGAACTTGAAGAATTAGGCATTAGTGACAGGACTGGCACCATCTTGGAAGTCAAGAAAGTTTTGAGTAAAAGGAACCTCATTGATCAATTGGAAGAAAGGTGTGAGACATTAGAGCTGGGAGTGAACAGGTTTTGCAAAAGAATTGAAGCATTGATCCAAAAAGGGCTTCCCAACATATATGTGATTAATGATAAATTGATCACTCAAGAAGATTATGTTATGAAGATGAAGGAAGTGGCTAGAAGTAGTGTCAAGTCCAGTGGCATAAAAGGCAGTATGACAGCCAGATCATTTTTAGAAACCATGGAAAATGACTTCTACATCCAGAATGAGGTAAAACGTGTCTTCCCAATAAAACAAACATTTTCCAAATATACTGAGGTTGATGAGATTTACCAGAGGGTAATTAAGTTAACCATACCTGATGAACAAAGGTAGGAAGAAATTTGTGATTTCAGATGTAGTAAAAACAACAACCATCACATCAGTGCAACACAGTTTTGAGGCTGATTCATCAACCGAATCCACCAAAACAAAACCACCTTTCCATGCAGCAGTCTACGTTGCCTGTTTTTTTGCCAAAGATAAATTTTATTGTTTAGAATAAGGCTAATAATACACTATCAGTTGAGAGGATCTTTTTTTAATGATTTTGTAATTATCTGTATAAATACTTCACTGTTTGAAGTATTAAGGGTTGATTTTTTAATATATTGTTCCTCTGCAAAAAATTGTAATTTCATAGTTGCTAGACACATCAATAATACAAGGAAATTTTCACAGGATTCATGTGGTGTGCCAAATGGTGATGTTTTTCTTCAGTTTATGTGTTTTATCATTGTTTTATTTCTCTGTAATTTTTGAAAATCTTAATTACTTAATAGAAATTGTGATGAATAGGACATGTTACACAAAGCACCCTATTTTGGTTGTTCGTAATTTACATGTTTTCTGCTGAAGTCAAATTAAGGAATTCTTAATTGCTCCTTAATTTCTACTGAATCTTACATTTATGTTGTCTCATAATTCATTTAAATTTTTGAAAGATCCAATTAGTGCAACCTAGATTTCCCTGTGAAACTCCCCTAAAATTTGATGCAAATCCAGTTAAATCTTTAGACTCCATAGCCCAGTGGAATTATAACGATTAAATCAAACAAACAATTAAATCAAAACAATTGGTACAGTAATAACTAGCATAAAATTCACATCAAACATTGCTATATTTTACAGAGAGATCCCTCTCTAAAGCTGGCAGGGCTAGATCCTAGCTTCCAAAGTGGTTTTGATGTTGTCCTATGTGTTTACTCCCTCAAACTCAAAATACAGAACGACAACATAATGGCGACCATATTGGGGAAAAATACTTTTTAAATTGATAAATAATTATTCCCTAGTATTCAATCAGTATTTCAATAAATTAAAGCTCTTATATCACAATGAAATACATGATCTAAGGTTGTAATTTTGTATATATTTGAGTGTGTTATTAATTTTGATTTTATTAGTTGTGTGATAAGAATTAATAAATCTTGCTCCTAAAATAATTTTCACTAGAGCTCACTCAGATCCCAACTGAAATTACTGAGAAAGAAAAGTCTTATAGCGAGTCAGAGTAGTAATAGTCCTTTATCTAGGTTCAACTCTCTTCTCGAGAACAATCTATTGTCAAGGTCTAATTCTCTTCCTGAGAAGTTTGAAACTATTCAAGATATAGAGTTTGATTTGTCTTTCCAACATAGTTTGTTCAAGTTTGAGAAGATTCTTCAGCGAAAATCACATAGAGATACTTTTGTCGACGCGTTTCGAACCAACCAGTGTGGTTCATTGTCAGGACAAGTTGAATGAACAGATCTCACTTTGCAAATTAAATAGATAGGGCAGAACATCCAACGACTATGTTTCTAGACTAGGTAATGACTATAATGACAATAGCTAGATTTGACTGGGAAACGACTAGTTTGACTTTGATAAGGGGTATAAACTTTATTTAATTAAATAAGTTAATTCGGTTATTTATATTCTTATTAAAATACGAAATGGATCATTTTATAATTATAAATATATATTAGAATAAGTAAATTTGAAGAAGTCATAAAATAAATTAATCTAAAATTGTTAGTTATCAAAGTTATTATAAATATTAGTTAGTTATAGAGTAATCTATAAATAGTTAAATTTTATTTTTAATCAAAATATAAGTTAAAAGGACATACATTTATAAATATATATTGAAAATAAATAAATTATAAAAATAAATTAAAAAAAAAAGTTTTTAAACATATAAATATTAGAGAATTCAAGGGCTAGAAAAAATATTATAATATTTAAAAATTAATTAATAGTTAATTTAAGGGTAAAAAATTAGTGTATTATCCTAAATTAGTTTCAAGAATATTTTCCTTCTGTTATTAGAATAAAACAATAGAAAAAATGAAGTGCTATTACAATAACTCCACCTATATCGACCACAACAAATACTAAAAACAACCAGATCAGGCTAAACCAAGGGAGGGCAAGAAAGGAAGAAAACGATTAGGAGGAGAAGGTTGGGACCCAGCAACTATTGATCTTCCAGCCATCCTCTCTATTGAGATTGTTCGACCTTTTTCAATCTCAAGGGCTTCCCTAAATTTCCGGTGATGGAATTGCGACACTCTAGCAATAACACTAGCTTCCTCGATGCAGACATGATGATTGGTTTTCTCCACATGCTCTGCTAAAGCAGAAGAATTGGTTTTCATATGCTTAAGGTCAGTTGCGTGCTCACTAATCCTTTGATTAGTGGAGCGACCAGTCTCACCAATATAGGGGGTCCCACATGAACAAGGAATAATATATACCCCTTTCATGTCCTTGGGGTCAATAGGATCCTTCACTAACCCAAGGGACTTACGAATGGTGTTAAGAGGTCTAAAGGTTGCGGGGAGATTATGCTTCTTAAGAATCCTCGCAATCCTACCCGTGGTCCCCTAAGAAAATGGAAGATGGACACTAGGAATCCGTTCTTTAGGTCCTCTTCTAGTTAATGAATTCTTAGCTGCTTTGAGGAAAGCCTTTTGTCCCATGTGTCTGCTATACCGAACGCCAGGAATCTGTTCTTTAGGTCCTCTTCTAGTTAACGAATTCTTAGCTGCTTTGAGGAAAGCCTTTTGTCCCATGTGTCTACTCTAACGGACACCAGGAATCCGTTCTTTAGGTCCTCTTCTAGTTAACGAATTCTTAGATGATTTGAGGAAAGCCTTTGGTCCCATGTGTCTGCTATAACGGACACCAAGAATCTGTTCTTTAGGTCCTCTTCTAGTTAACGAATTCTTAGTTGCTTTGAGGAAAGCCTTTTGTCCCATGTGTCTGCTATAATGGACACCGGGAATCCATTCTTTAGGTCCTCTTCTCGTTAACGAATTCTTAGCTGCTTTGAGGAAAGCCTTTTGTCCCATGTGTCTGCTATAACGGACACCAGGAATCCGTTCTTTAGGTCCTCTTCCAGTTAACGAATTCTTAGCTTCTTTGAGGTGTTGGCCAGATAAATCGATCTTGCAGAAAAGGCCGATCTCCCTAGTATCAAAAGATATCTAGCAAAAAGGAGGACAAGCAAATCTATCTTTCTCTAAACATATACGATTCATAAACAAAAACTATAGAGGTGTTTAGACCCTACCTTAAGTCCAACGCTAGTTTGTAGTAGCCATCCTTCAACTGTCCGAAAGAGTTTCCTTTTGAGAACTTGCAATCACAAACAAGGAAACATCAAATAACACATGCATAGCTAATATCATAAATCATGTTCATTATGGTGATCAAGGAATCCATAAAATAAACCATAAAACACTGCTTATTGAGAAAAACAAACTTATTTGTATTAACTTTGAAGTAGAAGAACCTTGCAACCTTTTTAGCCTTGATGTTGAACAAGCTCTTCCTAGGGCCCGAAACAGGAATCTCCTTTACTTTGACAAGCCTTACACTCTTCCAAATTAGATCAAAGAGGTATGTAATCTCTCCTCACAAAATCTCAATTAGGAAGACTAAGTTCGAGCAACATTTCACCTAAAAAAGATTAAGCTTTTTTAACCCCTCAGTAACCAGCCCAATGCCTCATTTTATAGTGCATAGGATGGAGGTTATAGGTCCACCTATGAAGGGATAGAGTCCTCCGTCAAAGGGATAAGCTCCTCACATCAATGGGTTAGCTTCTTAAGGTATGGGATGCATGAACCTTAAGGCAACAAACTTGCCACCCAAAGATTCCTTCCAGAAGCTTCTAGAAATGACTCAAAGTGACTTTTTAAGAATATACTTGCACCTTTTTGACTATTACAGGGGTTCGTACCCATAACACAGAGATAGAGTGGTCAGGTGCGCAGGGGACATGACCATTGGGCGTGGGACCGCAGGTAATGCTAAGAGAAAGTGCGGAACCAGAGTTTTATAGAGTTTTGAGGGCTTTCTCTTATTTTCAAGGCTTGATATGAGGAACTAAGGCTTAAGACTTGCAAAGGAGGAAAGTATGAGTGGTAATGGACTCACATAGATTGCAGAATGTCAAGGTGACAATTTTTTGTGCAACAGATTGCTCCCTAAAGTGCGAAGTCTGTAATAGATGAAGATAGGGTTTGTCATCTAAGAAGAGTGAAGTACTTTATCATTTCAAAGATCATCCTATGGACACCCGAGTCGAAACCTGTAAAAACATTCAATGCAAAATATATATATGTGAACATATCATTACTAAGGTAGGCATTCCCATACTTAGATCGAAACTGACTAGAAAACTGACTAAATTGTTCTGATACAGGAATGATTTTGTAATACATCAAGAGTATAGACATATGTAGACACAGTATGTGTGCAACCATCTGTTTATGAATAGTCCACTGTATAATGAATAACAAAATTCCTCACAGCCTAGATGGTAGAAACTAGATCCAGGGTCTTGATTTCTGCTTCCCAAACTAGTACGATTCTATCCATGTGAATGA
>APFE030046437.1:33424-54714 GCA_000404065.3 Pinus taeda | reverse complement strand
AACCACTTGATTACCAGTCAATGATGTGAACTGTTAACAAGTGTGAGAGGAACCACTAGTAATGTCAATGGCCCTCAAAGTACTCAGTACAATCCATGAAATGTAAATAAATGAGCTGATGTCGAACACGTCATAGAATCCTTTGATCGAAGGTCAATGATGCAACCTATCGTCGAAGGCGAGAAACCTGCTATTAGAGCATGCAGATTCTAAGGTACTGACGGTTTCTAGATCATCTTCTAGATAATGAGCTGAAGTCGATAGAAAGCGATCTGTCGTAGGCAAGCCCACAACACGAAATCATAGATCAAGTTTTGAAGCAATATATTTGGGAAGGACTAACTCAGGGATGGTCAAAATAGATGACAGATATTGTGCAGATGAATGGTTATTTGAACTGACCTCTTGAACACATAACGACACTGCAGATGGTTTGGTGGAAATTGACCCAAAGCTAATACCCAGAAACCAGCTGAAGACTTTCAATATGGTTTGATTAATTGTTAGGCAAAGGATTTCCCAACCCAGGTGAACAAAAAGTGTCGTGTTCAAGAGTGGTTAACTGCTTTTCTAAAACACAAAGTGTAACAAAAAGGTTCATTTTCTCTCTTTTCCCCCACCATTTCTGGCAAGTACCTCTTTATTTTTGACAAGCTTGAGGAGGATAACATTTGCTTTTTCATAAGCTCATCCTTCAGATGAGTCCAACTTAGTTTAAAATTCGAACCCTAAGAAGGAGTGGTTCGTTCCTGTTTAAATTGAACAGGTCCTTTACTGTTAAATTTTAACGAGTCCAGTATAGGAAAACTCGATGTTTTTCAATTATAGGGAGTCAGAAGAAAAACTTAAGAAAACTCCATGGGTGTCATTTTTCTAAATTTGTGTCCCCCAAGCCCGAAAAAGTATAAAATAATACTTGAGAAAACTGCTTGACCATTACGATCAAGGAGTACTTTCCATAACTAGTGGCTCCAATCTGAAAAAGTAAAAAAGTGATCGAAGACACGTCGTTTTATAACCAATTTCAAACTTGAAACGACAAAAGTCCGATGATCTTTTCATGTTTATACGGTCAGAAAAGAGTTGTAAGTGGACCACCTTTTTAATTCTGTTTAATGCGTTTAAAAGGGAAAAAATCGGCAATCTTTTCATATTTTACGAATCAGAAAAGAGCTTAAAGAGGACTCTAATGTTTTGCTTTTTTTTAAGCTTTGGAAGAGTCTGAAAAAGTGAAAAAGTATGCTCTTTGTTGAAAATGATCAATTTTCCCCGAAAAATCCAATATTCTGCACAAAGATAAATAAAAATGTATCAAGAAGTTACCTTTTTAAAGTGAAAAATAAATAAATTAAAAATTGATTTATTCAAAAAATCTTATAAAAAGGGCTTTTGTAAATTCATTTTTACCATTTGATTTCAAAGTGAGAAGTGAGAGATTTTGGGTAAGAAACTTCCTGTGAAGATTGCGGGAAATCCGTCCGTTGGAATCGAAAACTGTCAGCTTCTGGTAATCTACATCATCCTTATCTTGCATTTAACCCTTTTACATTTCATTTTTAGGCTTTCATTTTGATTTTTAAGGGAAAAATTAGTTTAGAAATTCGCTTGCGAGGGTCTGCAGGTGCAACATGCGGCCCTTGAGGACCCCGACTTTTTTCTACAAAGAAAAAAGTTGTGGGTCCGCACCTATTGCTTACGACACGTGCAAACCTACGCACTGTCTGTAAGCAGTGGGTGCGGACCCCGCAAAATGGATTTTAAAAACTCAAATTTCTCCATTTCTGCCCAAAAAATTTTGAACTAAATTGTTCTAATATGTCTTCTTTGCATTGTAGGACATACAAAATGCTTGTTTGGCGGGAACGCGAGCATGAGGATGTGGACCTTGCCGCATTAATTCATCCACCCATAATATGGGAATTGAAAGCACGCAGACTGTTTAAATTCTGGGCCATACCAGGCATGAGGGCCCAAGTAGACCTCTTGCAATGGATGGTAGACAGGTGGAACATACGGGACTAGTGTTTCATGATTAGTGGGCACCGGCTCGAAATTGAGCTAGAGGACATATATTTCTTGATTGGTTTGCATAAGAGAGGCGAACGATTATCTCTTTTTGGGACTAGGCCAGGTGGTCAGTCTGTTGCTAGTCTCCGATTAGAGTTTTACAATGATCAAACAGAGGACAAACGGATCGATATTAAAACTATCAACCGTCCTGAACTTAAGGTTATCTAATTCAAAGAATTGGTTGAAAAGGAGACTGGTAAGAAACTAAAATCCCTGAGAAGTGACAATGGTGGAGAATTTGTTTCTAACACCTTCAAGGACTATTGTGCCAAGGAGGGCATTAGAAGAGAATAGATAACACCTTATAGCCCACAACAAAATGGGGTGACTGAAAGGAAAACTAGAAGCATAGTGGGATAAAAAAGATCCATGTTGCATGATCAAGGGATGCCATTAAATCTATGGGAAGAAGCATGCAACATCATAGTTTATTTGCCTAACATGAGCCCTCACAAAATACTTGGTATGATCACACTTGAAGAAGATTTCTCTAGGAGAAAGCCAGATGTATCTCATTTTCAAGTTTTTCGAGCTACTGTGTATTGTCATGTCTCTAAGGATAACAAGAAGAAATTGGATCCTACGACTGAGATGGGGGTGTTTATAGGATTCATAAAGACTCCTCATAACTACAGGGGGTAATTTTCCTCACTAGGGATGGCATTGGTGAGAAGAGATGTTAGATTTGATGAGTAGAAGGCTATGAGATTATCTCTAGAGTGAGAGTTGAGTATCGCACTATAGGAGGAGCTTCTAGTTCCAAAGGAGGAGCCTCATGCAAAGCTTCAAGATGTTGTGGAGAAGCCACATGTGGAGGAGAAGACAGGAGGAAAAGTGGAGGCACCCACTCAACTAGAATATTCCAGAGAGGGGAGGAAGAGAACCAAAGAAGCTGGCAGGTTAGTGCAAGATGCTAGGGAGCATGTGGGAGATCCTACATCCTTGCATAGGAAGAGGAGGTCACTAGACATGTATAGTATTACATGGTACTCATGATTGAACACATTGATTCAGAGCATTCTTCATTTGAGGAAGCAATTTCTCAACCAGTGTGGGTTGATGCCATGGTGTAGGAGTATGAATCCGTCATGAAGAATAATATATGGGAGGTGGATTTGAGATCAGAGAACAAGTTAGTGGTTGGTTCCAAATTGATTTATAGAGTGAAGCATGTAGTTGATGAGGGCATTGAGAAGTGAAAGGCTAGATTTGTGATCAAAGGCTTATCACAGATAGAGGGATTGGACTATGAGGAAACATTTCCCCAGTGGCAAGATATTCTGGGATCATAACCATTTTGGAATTAGCTGTAAAGATGGGGTGGAAGATCCACCAAATGGATGTGAAGATCGCCTTCCTCAATGGTGTTGTTGAGGAAGAAATTTAAATAGATTAGCTAGAGGGATTTGAGACATATTAAATGGAGACACATGTGTGTAGGCTTAAGAGAGACATTTATGGTCTCAAACAGGTGCCCTGAGCATGGTACACTCAGATTTACACATATCTTAGTGCATTGGGCTTCACCAAAAGTGAAGAAGATGTTAATCTCTATCACATTGTGGTAGATGACAAGTTTCTTATCTTGGTATTGTATGTTAATGACTTGATACTTGCAGGGGATGAGAAATTGATCCACTCTTGCAAGAAGGACCTTGTAAGAGAATTCAAGATGAAGGACATGGGATTATGGAAGGGTGATGGTGAGATATTTGTGACTCAGGGGAAGTATTCCTCTGAAATACTTAAGAAATTTGACATGGAGAACCACAAGCCTATGGACACACCTCTAGCTACAAAATGGAGGAAGGCTAATGCCTCTTTAGGAGAGGCAGTAGATGCCACCATCTATATGAAACTTGTGGGATCCTTTATGTATCTGGTGAACACAAGGCCCGACATATGCTATGCAGTTAATCGATTGAATCAATCCATGGTGAAGCCTATAAGGCTGTATTGGAAGGAAACAAAGCATATGTTAATATACCTCAGAGACACAACAAAGTATGGGTTATGGTACAAGAGGACAAAGGGAGTGAAGCTACAAGGCTTCACTAATGAAGATTGGGAAGGGAGTCCATAAGATAGGAAAATTTCTTCAAGTTCTATCTTCAATGTTGGGTCTACAACTATTTCCTGGTATAGGAGGAAATAGAGGTATGTGGAACTTAGCTCAGTAGATGCTAAATACATGGTTTCATGTCAAGCAACATGTGAGGCCATATGGATGAGGAAAATACTTGTGGGTCTTTTCAGTCAGGAGATGGATCCAACAATGACTTATTATGATAATCAAAGTTGTATTAAACTATCTAAGAATCATGTATTTCATGATAGGTTCAAGCACATTTGATATCAAGTACCATCACTTGTGGGATTGTGTGTAGAAGAGAATCATGATGCTACGGTACATTCCAACTGAGGAGAAATATGTAGATACCTTGAAAAAACAATTTTCAAGAGGAAAATTCAAATTCCATAGGTGAAGGACAGGGGCAGCAAAAAATCCCTTTCTTGCTAAGAGGGAGTATTAGAAATTGTAGTAAGAAAGTCTCAATTTGACTTGTGCCTTAATTACATTCAGTAATTCGACTTTCCACATAAGTAGGATGACCTGGATTGCAGTTGGCTTGAGTGACATTGCCTTGTCACATAGTTAGATCAACAAATTCGAGTTTTAGGCTTGGAGTAGAGTTGTGCATGTATTGATTGATAAAATTTAGCAATCCAGTTCAATTATTTTCAGTTGAACTCAGTTAACCGAGCTCAAGTTACTAGTTGAGTCAGTTGAGTAGTAGAACTGTTGTTAACTTATTGATCTCTTAGTTAAACTAGTTAATCAACTAAAAATAACCCAACCATGCATGGAATTCGAATTTCCTAGATGGAGTGAAGGAAAAGGTACATTATCATTATCAATTGTGTACTAATTGAGTGTACAGGCTAGGTAATTAAGCAGATGATCAATTCCTTGGGAATTGCGCAAGGAAATAGGGAATTCCTCTATTATTTAGGAGCTCAATTTCTCTTGAATTACACGAGGAAATAAGAGGAAGTTGGAGCCTTGAATTGACTAAGTGTTGGAAAGAACATGAAAATCAATAGGAGAACAGTTTTACAGTGCATGATGTGCTTCAGGATTGAAGCAAGACATTGTAATAGTTTCTCATTCCCATCTAATTAATGAAAAGAAGCAGAGGGATTTTTCCCAGTTGGGTTTCCCTGTAAATCATTGTGTTATTGTGGTTTTGATGGTTGCATGTCATTGCATGTGTTTCTAAATCATGATTTTCATTCTGCAGAATTGTAGAGGAAATTTGTAATCTCTTGCTTTCAATTCAAATTCATTAGTAGTAGAAAATTTCTATTAATTTCTACAAGAAGGTCAAGAAGTTCTTAAGATTTGATGAAGTAGATGACCCTCCTTTTGAGGATGCTCATGTAGTGACATAAACAATAAATCATGGGAAGAAAAATGGAAGTCATAACCCTTTTTATGTATTCCTACTAATCAATAATATATTGCTACACAACTATATGCTATATTTAGGAGAAACACCCAATGTCATTCCTTTTAAAGTGATGAGAAAATCGGGCCTTACAACCTCTAGTCCATATAGAAATGTATGTTCCATGGATTCTACGAAAATCAAGATGGGAAGAGGAATAACTCCACATTTTTTGGGATATTCAATAACTCAAAGCATGCATATATACAAAAGGAAGTGGCTACTTTCTTCATATTCCACGAGGGACTATTTTTCTTCCTTAAGACTGTTCATTCCACGTACGTCTGAATTATGTACAACAACAAAAAATCCAAAGGATTATGTATCTAACATTTCCCACTTAATTTGAATGGGTGCTTTTGAATCCAAGCATCATTTTAAAATTTTAAAATTTTTCTCTTCCAAGTGATTTGGTGAAGATGCTGACAATTTTCTCATTTGTGGAAAAATGTCTCAAATGAATAGTCTTTGCCTCTACATGATACTGGATAAGATGGTATTTTGTCTTGATGTGCTTGGTTTTCTCATGTAATATGGGGTTCTTGGCCATCATGATTGTAGAATTATTGTCAACCTTAAGAAGAGTAGAATTCACTTGTTTATCCTACAAATATTCAAGTATTATATAAGCCACATATCTCCTTTGTTGCCTCTATAACAACCACATATTTTTCCTTTGTTGTGTGATATGTTAGAATTGATTATTTGTGTGATCTATAAGAGACATTTGTTGATCCAAGAAACATGGGATATCCTGAAGGTGACACTACATCTTATTTATCCCCATTGAAGCATGAATTAGAATATCCAATCACATTGAAGTCATCTAGCTTAGAATAATTATTTCCAAATTCTTTGAGTTCCATTTATGTATTTTAAACTCTTTTTGCAACATATCAATTTCCTTCACAAGGTTTTTGAATTAACCATGAAAGGATTCCAACAATTAATAAAATATTTATTTAGGAGGTAGTAACATTGATAAGACTTCCCACAAGTTGTATATACTTAGTTACTTCCTCCAATTCATTCCCTTCTTTTCATGTGGGATTGAAATATTGTTCCATTGGATTCAAGAGAGTATTACACTAATCCATGCCAAAAATGTTCAATAATTATCCAATTATTAGTATTCCTAAATTTGACTTCATAACTCCCTATTTTCACATGATTTTGACCTCATTTCCATTTCATATTTTGTCAACAAGTCCACCATCTTAGTATAAGACATCAAAGTGAATTTCAAGGTATTTTGATTGGTTTTATACACTTTTTATCATTATGAATTAGTGGTATGGTTAAAATTTATTCTCTAATAGGTCATTAGAAGAATCTCTGATTCTGTAACAACCATAAAATTTATAGTGAATTTGATGAGGTGGAGGATAAAGTGTGAGTTGGAGAAGCTAGTAGCTTTGTGGAGATGGATTTTTGCACATCAATTGATAAGAAATACATTTACAGTGGTATATGAAAGTCTAGAAAATTACAAGGGGATCAAAAGTTAATTCATTTTAAAGATCGACTGTGTTTTGGGCCTCCAAGTTCCACACAAACCTTGTTTTTGTTAACAAATCCCTTTGATTGATAAAATTGCCTAAATTTACAAGCTTAGGAGGGTTGGAATGTTTCAATATTATAACATGAATTATGTGAGCCTCAACCTTTTTTCTTAATAGTAGAGGAGTAAGGAGGCTCTGAGGTACTGGGATTGATGGTTCCAAGAGACGACACCCTCTTCATCGTCTATCGTAAAGTTTCAAGTCTCACCATGGGAAAGTCAAGGCATGCCATGCAATGTTATGGACTCAAAAATAACTTATCTTCTTATAGAATCAATTCAAAGGACACTTCCAAGGAAAAATCCTAGACCAAGCCCATCACTAAGGACCAAGTCAACTAGCCAATCTTTCGTCTTCAATGCAAGAGTAAGTCTCCAAGGGAAGCAAAACAAGATCTCTCCAAGATGAGGGCTCTTCTAGAATTTTTTTCTCACCAGGGAAACCTGCAACACCTCCTGCAATTTTGGACCTAAGGAAACCCTAGGGTTTTTTCACATGTCAATAACATAAGACAAATTATATACTTCCAAACCCTTCTAGGTCTTCTTTCTTCCTTCTCTAGCCTTCTCTTTACTTTTCTAGAACTTTTTCACTCTCCAATTACAGATCAAAATCAAGGATATGTTGTTGATGTGTCCTTAAATAGGTCGAAGACCCATCTTTATGTAGCCTTTCCAAGAGGCTCCATTAGCCCTCTCTAGGCCAACTTTTAATTGTTTGGCTGACTTGGTCTTGGGAACCTCATAGACATTTCTAGTTTAAAAAAATAAAAAATCCTTGGTACAAATGTCTGAAAAGGGTCTTTTACAATATGACAAGGACTCTTGACTCATGAAAAACCCTAGGATCATTAAATGGACACTTGACCTAATGACAAAGCGACTTGAGCATGAAACACATGCTTTACAAAAATAATTTTCTTTCTTCTTTTGATAGATACATAAGAGTTACATCATGACAGGAGTGAAATGACAATTATGAAGACCCAAAATAGTTACATTCTTCAACATATTGAAGTATGTGGGTATTATTTTGTAATGGAGTATTAAATGCGATCAGATTATGCTGAGTTCTTAAGTTATCAAGTGAGTTCATTGGTTAGGATGAATAGGTTCTCAAGTTATAAATTTTTTAAATATTACTTAAATATTTTAAACATAGAGAACCTCCTTGTAAGTCACTGGTACTATTATAATGTTCTTGTGGTTTCGTAAAGACGTATCTCAACATCCCATATGACACTCACTAACAATTTCTCTCATTTGATGGAGTGTTATAAATGTTAAACCAACCAGTTATTTGTCAGATCTATTTTCATTTATTGACGAAAGTTCAGGTGGGATAGAAAGAAATTGACCAAACATCTGGTCTCTCGTCTAGTAGGAAAATATCAACTAGAGGCAAAAATATTAGATTAAAATTCCTTAGATGCATGTATTTTTTATCGCTAAATGGGGTTCATGTTCTTATGATAATGAGCACATATATGACATAGAGTTTCCCTTGAGGTACAAACATCTAGTGAAATCAAGGGTACCTAAGGGTCATCCTAAAATAAATATTGATTTTTTTGTCAATGAAAGGATATATTGCATTGTGCCATTATCATTACATGGTTTAGGGTTATTTTCCATGGATGGGGTAAATGTATGCTATGACGAATTAACTGAATTGATGGAGTACGTCGAACCCTATTACGTCTACAATGATTGGGTATGGCTAGTCCAATATATAGAAAACATGCGAAGATATGGTGTGGCCACAAATTATATACAATTAAAAGAAAATGATCAAAATACCTTGCTAAATACCAAAAATAGAGAAAGAAATTGGATAATAAATTACTATATTTGTTATATAACTAGAATGACCTTATTTCATATTATGTAAAGGTGTCTTTTATGATAAAATTTATTGAGATGAAATGCTTTGTGGATCTTTGAATGAATGAATGAATGAATGTTTCATATTTTTTTCTTTATGTATCTTAATTTCTTTCTTTCAACTATTTCCTAGTAGATATATTGGGTACTAGGGAATTGAAAGTGATGTGTGGGGAGGAGGGACATTGAGATACTCCACCTTAATGTGGATAACCCTGTTCAGTAGAGAATAAATTAGGATTTGGATAATCTTAGAGAAAAACCTCCTTGATCCAACAAAGTAAGATCAAAGTCAATTTTGACTTCGCTGCTGCTTCATGAGGAAGGTTTTCTCCGAGATCAAACTATTCCAATAATTTATTCTTGAAACCGAGAGGACCTCATTTAGGTATTCATGCACTCAATTCTTTTTAATTATTATTTATTCATGCAATTAAATTTAATATTTGGTCAAATTTAATCTAAGCTTGCCTCATTAGTCTCGTGAATATGTGTAGGACAACTAGTATCAACTCATACGTTCAAGTGGAACAACTATCAGAAGCAAATAGCACAAAATGATAACATTACATTTAGCATTAAAATTTTCATTATTGTTTTTAGGAATTTTTTTTATTATCAAATATTGAAAATATGCCCATCTATTCACTTTGTCATTGCACTTGCTTGAACCTATTCCCTTATTTCATATACTCTATTACACAACTAAGATTTAAATATGAAAAAAGTATGATTAAACAAGTATAACAAATAAATTTATATCTCTCTCAAGGGATCACTAGATAAAGTTAGAGGAGGCCCTGGATTTGTTTGAAAAATCATTAGGGAGATATATTAATTCACCTTTCCATGCTTTGACATTATTTGTGACATTATATTATTCTTCTTTTGTCTATGCTTATGTTCTTATCATCAAATCAATGCCAAAAGAAAAACAATGAAGATCACATGAACACAAGATATAGGCTCCAAGCTAAGGAAAACCCCTCTAAGGGGAAACCCAAAATGAATTCTCATGTTATAGAGTTAGTTTCAAAGGAGAATCCCAAGACCAAACCATAGACTAGGGATCCCACAAAAACTCAAGCCATCCCAACCACCCTTTCTTCTGCAAAATAAGAGAAGGCTCTTCCAAGGATAGCGAAGAAAATGTTTCAAACCTTTCTTCCTTATCCAACCAGTCTACAACTTGCTCTATGATTTTAGACCCTATAAACCCTTGGGAACTCGCACATGTGGTCAACAAGGGACATATTTCAGACCTTTTATTTTTCTAATTATTCTGTGTTCCTTCACTAGCCTTCTCCTTCTTTTCTAGGATTTTTCACACTTCTTCTTAATTGAAGATAAAACCCAAACTTGATGCTTGATATGTGTCTAAGGAGGTCGAATTTCTTCCTTTATATAGCCTTCCAAGTGGCTCTAAGCCCACTCTAGGTTGACTTGTTCTTGGGAGCCCTCTATTAGTTTTTTATTGATACAAGTACCCATAGGGTCTTTACAAAGTGACAATGACTCTTGACTCATGACAAACCCTAGAAGCATTCAATGGTTGATTGAACTAATGACAAAATCAATTGGGAATGAGACCAGTGCTTCAAAAATAATTTTCTTTTTAATTATTTACATCATTTTCTTTCTCCAAATAAGATTTACATCATTACATTAGTCATATGACAACTATGAAGAATGAAACTAGTTACATTCTTCAACACTCCCTCTTAACTAGGGAGGTATTCATAATTGTCCAATTGGTACAAGGACAATACTCTATTTGAAAAGTTCTCATAAGAAGAGTCAGATTGATAAGCCAAATATATGCATCAACATTATCATCAACCAACACTATCTTTGAGGCCTAACTAGACAATCTATACTTCATTCAAGAGAATTATGTCGGGAAGATTTATGTGTGATAATGCACTACCTCTACAAGGCATGTACCCCATCTAAATTTCCATAAAGTATGTCCTTTTAGTATTATTCTTATATTGGGTTCTTAGCCCTAAATCCTCAAAGAATATCAGTCCTCTTCTCCCACTCTTATCTTGGATACATGTCATGTCCTCAAAGAGTGTTATTCTCTTTCCTTTCTTGGATATTCTATCCTCTAGGAAACTAGAAATTCTTATTCAATTGTCTACCATTCTCTCTCTAAGGACTTCACTTATACTTACGACTATTAATCTTGGTTAAGTGCTTGACATACGAACCAATGAATGAACATTTGATTTCCAACATCACTCCCTCTCAACCAGAGAGGATATCCATATTCTCATTTTTAACTTGAGAATAAATCCTTGATCCTATTCTAGGAGACTCCTTTACTCCCCCTCAAATGTAGAGGTGATTCCTGACTTCGCTGTTGAGTATGGAGCATGATTGTTTAGAGGTCTTGTTTCAGCCGGATGTATACCCAGGAAGTTTGTACACCCCTCCACGCGGGAGAGTGTGGGGGGGACTGTCCCCCCCACAGGGATTCGGGGGGGGGGGGGGGGCGATCCCCCCTTGGCTGGGGGTCGGGGGCAAGTGGCCCCTGGCAGGGGTTTCAAGGGTGTGCCCCCGAAGCTAAAAACAGATGTAAAATTGCCTTGTAAAAGTATAGTAATTCTAGTCAATCTGGGTCGTTCATTAGGCGGATGATCTGACGGTAGAACTTATGTTTAGTTTAGGGGTTTTTTCCCTAGAAGGCAACCCCTCTATTTGTATGAGGGAATTGTATTTGAGGTTTTGTAATAGATGTGTATTCTCCGAACGAGAAGCAGAGAGGTGATACTGTGAGAGAAAATAGAGGATATTACAGGGGATCTATTGTAGGTTGTGTCTCTTCATTTTTCTAGATAATACAAAGGAAGTATTGGCTGTTCGAGGTGGACGTAGCCCAAACTGGGTGAACCACGTATATCTGTGTCTCTCTTGTTTTATGCATTTTCTGTGTTTATAATTCTACAATATTTTATGTGTTCCATTGCTCCGTAATATATAATTATCTAACATTCGCTTCTAATTGGAAATTCATATCCACAAGATTTCTAGCTTTCCTTCATAAGAGTATTAGCTACCAGTTCTTCATAGTTTCCTGGCCCCCTCTTTTCTCCACATCTCATCATATCAAGATTTCTCCCTTTCGAGGTATCAAAAGACTAATTTGACTTTTTGTGCAGGAAGTAAACATAATTACAAGTGTACCTTATTGATGAGCTATCAATTAGGTATGATTTGAATTTATTTCAAGATTCTAATGGAAGTTATGTGCTTGGTACATGAAAGCATGGAAATTCCTAGTTTGGGTGGTTAGAACTAGTTGCAAGAGAGTTAGCAACAATAGTGAAAGGAATTGGAACATGCAATAGTATGTTTGTAAAGCACTCTAGGAGAAGGGCCATTGTGGGACATTGGTACCCAATAGTCTCCATTTATTTCCATGAGAATGATATGACTAGTATGATGGTTTTGAGGCAGGGATATGCCTTGTGTTTTGGACCTTCTGATGCGAGAAAAACTTGCCAAAGGATGGATTTCCCAAGGGAATTTGTGGTAGAGAAGGGGATTCTGGGAACTTGGGAGGTGAGTGATTGCATAGAAGTGGGTGACTGCACTTCTTGAGGGGCTGGGTAGCCGAGAAGGGAATGTCGGGGAATACATTTTTTCTGGTCATTAACATTGCTAGATGGAATCAAAAGCACATTGGGATTGTTCCTAGGAACAAAGAGTCAGTAAATGTTCACTAAGAGAACAAGTAGCGCAAGGATTGTAGCACTAAACATTGCAGGAAGGCTTTGATTTTGGTAGTGGATACTAGAATTCCTGGGAAGGAGGTGAATCCTGGTACTACTTTGAGGGTGGAGGTGTGAGCCTCAATATTCATTTGTTGTTGATGTAGGCATCATACACTTTCATTTGTTGGTTAAAGAAAATATATGCATATATGTGTATCATATTGTAAATACTATATTGAGTTGTGTTTATAAAGCTCCATAGACAGTATGATTATTTGTTGGTTTAATTAAATGTGTATGAGTATGTATGTGTATACCATTGTAAAGACCACATCGAGCTGGGTTTATAAAGCTCCATCAATGGTATTTTGTTATGTTTTCGGTAGTTTGGTATATTGTAAATACTGCAAGGCGTTGTGTTATAAACCTCCACAGGAAATATTTTTTTTTCTGGTCACAAGTGTCATAGAACACCGAGAACAGTGTTCCCCTAAGGGTCAGGGGTTTGTAACAACCCCAAGTTAAGTTTCCATGTAAATAAAATAAGACCAAGGTCATGTGACACATATTCCAAGCTAAATGGTGGGTAAACATCACATTAGGGGTCACTTGTGGCTCAATAATGGCTATAGAAATTGGCAAAGGCATTGGCAAAGGAAAAGAGGCAATAAATGACATTAAATTATGAAAAATAAAGGAAAATAGGAGAAAAGGAAGGTGAAGAGACAAAAATTTGTATGCAAGGGAAATTAGAGAAAAAATGAATGAAAATGAAGAAAAAGGAGGCATTAATGATAAAAAAGAACTTGAGAAAAAATCGACAACTTTTTCTCAGCATTTGATCATGTTCATCAAAGGAGAGAAAACAAGCATTGGGACAAGCAAGAAAAGGAAAGAAAAAGGAAAGTGAAGGAAAGTAAGGAGAAGGTTGGATCAAAAACTTCAATAGGAATATCTTGCAGGCAATAGGTTGAATGTGCGCTTTCCTTGCTGGGATGTGAATGCATGGAACATGCATTTGTTTATTTGGTTCATTTGTTGTAATTAACATGGGTTTTTCTTGGTTTGATAGTGGTTTCAGCCTTGCCTTGCCATTTTCGTGATAGACATGGTGTGATGGGATTCATTATCGATTGAGATTTGGATTTCCAAAAGGTTTTGGAACCTGGTGAGGTGGTCTTAGGAAAATCCCAAGGGTTGGGGGTGGAGATGGTTTTCTCTAGGAACCCCTCGATAGGTGGGTGGAGACAGGAAAGTCCCTCAAGCTATGGTGAAGGAATTCTGAGGCATCCAAGCTTGGATTGGTTTTGTGATCTCAGGAATGGTTTAAGTGACATTGCGATAGCTTGAGGGTGGAGGTGGTTTAACCTTTGGATTCCATGTTTAGTTATGTCTTTGTTTATCCCATGAGATCACACATTCATTCTTGGAATATGATATGGGGGTTCAGCCCAATCTATGGTCGGGTGGTACATGGAAGTCCCTGACTTGGTTGCCTTTTGCATATGTTAATACAATTTATTTTCCTCATTATGATTATGAACTCATGTATTTGTTATTAAGTGATCTTATGGTTGATTGGTCATGGTTTTTATTCTAGATACATGTTGATTATATACTTTGTTATATGATATGCTCTAGCTATGGATCTCTTTCATGATTTGATAAGTTATTGAATGGTTGATGAATTCATAGGCTAACAAGTGTTGTTGTAGTTACTTGAGAGGGCATTAGACCTTCTTGGTGATTCTCAGATGAAGTTCATAAGTTTATGATCAGATATGCATTCATGACTCGTAACTTATATGTTTACCCTAAGGTCTGACAAAATGTATGTTGTGTACTATTCATGTCTAGGTCAAGATCTTGTTCAAGTTTTGAATGGTTAGCACCATTGGCATAATATTTATGATTTTGGAAAGTTACAGGAAGTTATGGGTAGTGATCTGGAGGCTAGCCTGGAAAGGTGCCTTAGATCTCAGGGCCACTGGCACTAAACTCAAGAATTCCAGTCATAACCACATGAAGGAAATCCTATGCGTGTGGTTGGGACCTCATAACCGCACTGATTCTATGTTGTATGTGTATTTTGGGAGTTTCCCATGTGAAAAGAGATCCATCTCAGGGATTTACCATCTGGAGTGGTCTGTAGTCCCTAAGGGATGTTTGTTAATTGTCAGTGTGTCAGCCCCACTTCCATAACTGGATCTTGGAGGTTGGGTCATGTCATAGTAACTCTCAACTCATATTTACCTAGCTAGCTTGTGAAAGTGGGTAAATATGGGGTGGAGAATTTAAATGTTTCATTTGATTCTAGTTTTCTCATAGGCCTTCCCGACCATCCCTTTTTCTGTGATTTCTTTATTCCTAAAATTTGTTTTACGTGGCACTCCCCCTGCTCTACTAAACTTCTAGGTATGTCCTAGCCTTGGAAAGAATCTTCGTATATTGTTTCTTTCTATACAAAATCTGATGGTAGGTTACCCGATAATGCAATATAAATCAAAGTAGAATACTATAACCTACTTCTACTATCAATTTGCGGAAGCTTAAAGATCGAGCTCAACAATATAACCAGAAGAAGAAGAATCAATGGCATAATACACATGAAAATACTTTGGGGAAATCCTCAGCTAAAACCCCACTATCTGTATTATCATACCTGGTGGAAATACAGGAATTATACAAAGCCTTAGCTCTCATAGCTAGCCAGCTCTCAGTACAATCCTCACAGATACTCACATGCAATCTTGGCTTCTCTCCAACCTTCCTCTCTACCCTCCAAGATCCTATTTCCTTGCATTGTTCCTTGTGGATGATTTCCTATTACCAAGTGGATGATTAATCTTTCAAAATTGCACAATCCTCAAGGATTAAATCCTTGACTACATGAATGAGTTTTCTCCATGTAAAAACACATAAAAATGATAGTACACTATCCTTGAACATTAATCTCAATTGGGACTTTCTAAAAATAGAAATGCATGAGTTTCTGATGAGGGAATCTTCAGTTAACTGGAGTAGCACTAGTTGAGTGCATTAATGCATCAACTGACTGTTAATTCACTATTAGTTCCTCAAACAGTTTGGAACTAATTTAACTGGACTTAACATAGTAAACTAGGTTAACTAATTACAACTTAAATATAACTCAATCTTCTCTCCTTAAGTTAAGGGATAACTCTTTCATGACTTCAGAAAGACTTCTAACTTGAATTTCTCCAACTAATTAAATTAAAATAAATTAATAAGTTATTTCCAAGTAGTTGTTAAGACTAAATTTGAGTTTAATTCACAATTTGATTCTAGGAAAAATAAAATTGGAATATTCTTGTTGCCATATTTCAACACTCCCTCTCAATAGGAAATGGATTATCTACCACCTCGATCCTATATCTATGGAACTCGAACTTACACTTTGACAATGCCTTTGTCAAAATGTCAGCATCTTGCTCCTCTATCGAAATATACTGCAGCAACATGATCCTCCTCACTACACAGTCTCTGAGATGATGATGTCGGATGTCGATGTGCTTGGACCTATCATGAAATACTGGATTCTTAGAGAGTTTGATACAACTCTAATTATCACAATAGATCATAGTTGGATCCATCCTCTGATCAAATAAGCCAACTAGGATTTTCCACATCCAGATGGCCTCACATGCTGCCTGACTTGCAGCCATGTATTCTGCCTTTGCCGAGCTGAGTGCAACCGACCTTTGTTTCTTGCTGTACGAAGAAACTGCCACTGACCCAAGGTTGAAAATCCCTCCTCATGTGCTCTTCTAATCTGTTGGACTCCCTGCCCAATCTTCATTAGTGAAGCCTTGTAGCTTCACTCCTTCTGTCCATTTGTATCATAATCCATATTGAGATGTGCCTCTGAGTTATCTCAATACATGCTTTGCCACCTTCCAAAACATCTTGGTAGGCTAAACCATCGCTTGACTCAGTTGGCTCACCGCATAGCAAAAATTTGGTCATGTGTTCACTAAGTAAATCAGTGAACCCACAAGTTGCCTATACACAGTAGCCTCTACCACTTCTCTTGAAGTAGCAACCTCCTTCTTCCAGTTACCTGCTAGAGGAGTCTGCATGGGCTTGCACTTCTCTATGTGGAATCTCCTGAGTATCTCGTTGGCATACTTACCTTGAGACACAAACAACTCCCCATCCTTCTATGATCGCAAGATTATGGTAGTAAAAATCTTGTTGGTGGTAAAGAAGCAGAATCTTCTAATTCAAACCCATCAACTACAAATCCTCCTGGTTCTGATCCGCTACAGATAGAGAAACCTAACCCTAACTTACTAATCAAACTGCCTGCTAAAGGTATACTTCAGAAATCAACTTTCAATCCACATGTGAGAGCTACTCAGAATTATAACACTGTTGAAGACTTAGCTATTTCCCCTTCAGCAATGTCGGTTTTGGAGGTGCTACAATCATACCTAGCATATCGTAAATTACTATTGCCTGCTATAGGAGCTGCTGATATTCAGGATTCGAACCTAATAATCTTCGATTTAGAGAATAGTACACCACGCCTACCTCATCAAATGGCTTTCCAGATTCTAGTGTTAGTAAAAAACAGACCTTGTTTTCAGACTATGATTGATGAGGGAGCTTCTATGTGCATTATGTCAATCCAATGTTGGAGATCGCTTGGTTCTCCTACACTCAATCAGTCTCCGATGATTGTAAATGCTTTTGATGGCCGAGGGTTCCATCCTTTTGGCATTTTGCAAGATTTACCTATAGGGGTCGAAGGCAAAATTGTAAATCTAGATGTGGAAGTGGTTGATGCCCCTCTAGATTAAACCTTCTCTTAGGTCGCAGTTGGTCTTACGCTATGATTGCTATTATTTCATCGGTCTTTCAACTTATCAAGTTTCCTCATAACGGAAAGATAGTTACAATAGACCAACTGACTTATTTTTCATCTGACCCAGCCTCTTCAGATAGTATTCAGCATGTCGGTAAAGCAACTATCCCTTACAAGGATTTTGGGTTAGGTTTGATTAAAGATTCTGGTTTACTAGGAACATTTTCCTTCCCTCCTCCTAACGTATCACCTTCTGTTGCAACTATTCATATGATTTCATCGAACACTATTTCTTTTGATGATCCTTGGATCGTACCTTCCGATTATGAGATGGATTCATTTGGTAACGAGATGCCTTTGAGTCCCTTTGAAATTGCATATCAGGTTGTACAGTTGTTTTCTGACTCTTGTTCAACCGAAATTGATCTAATAAATGTGGTCCATGGGGAATCACTTTCGATATCAAACTCAGCCTCAACAACATTTTCTGATCCTATTCATACTGATGAGCAGATTCGTGAACTTTTGTCTATTGATGATTTACCATGGGAAGATATTTATCATTGATCTTCGTTTTTACCTGAGCTTGATCATTTTTAAAATGATTTTTCATCTCTTTTTACTACTGACTATGTCAAAGAACCACAGAATCCATTGCAACATCCTGATTCTGAGTTAAATTTGGGAAATATCTCTCGAACGATTCCCATTGACATTTCAGTTAAACCCAGAATTATTGAATACATTCATATATGTGCTTCTTGTACGGACGATGAAATCCAAACTTATAAAGCCCTATTTGAATAATTCCACGACGTGTTTGCCTGGTCATATGAAGAAATGCCAGGAATCGATCCATCAATTGTTTTCCATGAAATTAAAACTTACCCTGCTACTAAACCTGTCCGGCAACATTTGCGTCAGATACATCCGAGAAAAGCTATTGCTATTAAAGATGAAGTTGAGAAATTACTTCGTGCAGGTTTCATTATCCAATTCCTTTAACGGATTGGGTATCAAATATTGTTCCTGTTAACAAAAAGCAAGGAACGATAAGAATATGTATCGATTATAGGGATATTAATCGAGCTTGTCCTAAAGACAATTATCTAACCCCCTATATCAATCAAATTATTGATGATTGTGTCGGAAATGAAATGTTCTCCTTTATGGATGGGTTTTCTGATTACAATCAAATCAACATACTCCCTGCCAATCAACCTAAGGTTGCTTTGATTTGTCCATGGGGGACATTTGCTTATTCCAAATTACCTTTTGGATTGAAGAACGCTGGAGCAACTTTTCAAAGGGCTATGTCTTACACATTTCATGACATCAAGCACATTGTGCAGCCTTATCTCGATGATTTACCTACCCATTCATTACGTAGAGCTGATCATCTCACTCATTTACGAGCAATCTTTATGAGATGTAGGCATTATCGAATTAGAGTGAATCCACACAAATGTGTATTCTATGTAGAAACGAGTCGTTTACTTGGATTTGTTGTTTCAAAAGCTCGCATTCGTGTTGATCCCTCGAAGGTTGAAGTTATCATCAAATTGCCTCCTCCTTCAACTCTTCGCCAACTCCAAAGTTTGCAAGGGAAAGCAAACTTTTTACGTCGTTTCATTCCTAACTATGCTGAGATAACAAAAGGTTTTACCAGGTCGTTGAAACAGAATACTCCATTTTTCTGGGATGAGATAGTTGACAGATCTTTTGATGCACTTAAACACATGTTAACCCATGTACCATTATTGCATCCTCCCAACTACAACCAGGATTACTTTTTGTACCTCGTCGCTTCTCATTCCACCATTGGGATGGTTTTAGTTCAGGAAGATGAATTTAACAATGGACATGTGATTTACTATCTTAGTCGAACTTTGAATCCGACTGAGCTTAAATATTCGCATGTGGAGAAATTGGCCTTGGCAGTTGTTCAAGCTGTCCAAAGGTTTCGTCACTACATGTTATTATGCAAAACCATGGTAATTTCTGACTATAACCCTATGACGTATATCTTGACCAAACAATTGCTAGGGGGCAAGAATTCCAAATGGATATTTATCCTATAGGAACTTGACTTGGAATTTGAAAAATCCAAGGCAAAGAAATCTTTGGTTTTTGCAGAACTGATGTGTGATTTCCCGCGTACTGATACTGAAACTGTGGCGGAGGAACCCATTGCGGAGGAATCATTGTTTCTTATCAGTACTCTTGATCCATGGTATGGAGATATTATTGTTTATCTCCAAACCCAATCTTTTCAGTCTGAAATCTCATGATATTAGCGACGGAAAATACGTTTCCAATCCCAACAATAAAATATTATTGGTGATACACTCTATCGTCGTGGGGAAGATTCTATTTTCCAACGTTGTCTAACTCATGAAGAAGCTCAAAAGGTTCTGAATGACTGTCATTCTGGAGCATGTGGTGGGCATATGTTTGGGTATTCCACAGCCCAAAAGATATTGCACGTTGGTTATTTCTGGCCATCCTTATTCAAACATTGTATCTATGCAGTCCGGAAATGCTACAATTTCCAAATTTTTGATTGTAAGATGCGTGCTCCACCCGCTCCTCTCCACCCTATAATTTCTATCGGTCCTTTCGCAAAGTGGGGTATTGACTTTATTACATGTAACCCTCACTCAGTCGAGGGCCATGCGTATGTCATCCTAGCGGTAGATTATTTTACTAAGTGGGCCGAGGCGATGCCTACATTTTCAGCAGACGTCAAAACTACTGCAATTTTCGTATTCAATCATATAACTGCTAGATTCGGTGTTCCTCGAGCTATTGTTACTAATCATGGGAGTCATTTTCGAAACATCATGATGACTGAACTGACAGATCAACTTGGCTTGCGTCACAGTAGTTCTACTCCATATTACCCACAGGCTAATGGTCTGGTTGAAGCTATCAATAAAGTTCTAGTCATTATGATCCAACAAATCATTGGTATTCATAGGTTGAATTGGCATAACATGTCATTTTCAGCACTTTGGGCATATCGAACCTCAGTAAAAACATCAACTCGCTTCACTTGGTGAGCCCCAGTATTGTAGCAATAATGCTACAACTCCTGGGGCTTCCTGTCTCTTAATTTTATCAACCCGGTAGTTCGTACAAACTTGGAAGCGGCGGTGCTATATGCACAAGTACTAGCTCTTGTCGCAGTTGTCACTTGGTCAGCTGGCACAAGTCCGCTAGGGCTTAAGCCAACTTCTATGGGCTTACAGAAGAAGCTCTATCAATGATGGACGAAAGCTAGCTCAAAGAAGACTAATCTACTTGACAACAATGAACTGAAAGCAAATCAAAGCATGTAAACCTAGGAAACCCTAATTTAACTATAGTCTAACTTCTATAATGCAAAGAATGTGAATGAAACTTCTACCAATGCTGCTACTACCTCTAATAAGTGAAAATTCATGGATCTAAACTACTTGCATCATAAAAGACATGTTTTTGTACTTTTTTCATTAAGTGGGTGGAATGATTGTGATTTTGTGCTTATCAGGGTTTGGTTGTGCAGATGGGATGGAGAAGGAAGGAAAACGTGGGACAGGTTGGGGAGGCTAGGAGAGGTCCCTAGGTATCCTTAGCATCCATCCACAGAGGTTCCTCACATTCAGAAGCTCAGCAACCGAGTGAGTGGCCTCCTACAGGATGTCTGCAGGGGATCCTACAGGATACTCAGAGGTTTC
>APFE030046437.1:4186-33404 GCA_000404065.3 Pinus taeda | reverse complement strand
ACAAATCCTCTAGCTTTTTCTCCCACGAATTTGGCTGCCAAGTGCTCATTAAGACCTTCAATTTTGTCTCCAAGTTGACCAACAAAGCTACACAAAGCACCCATTAGACTTGTTGGCATAATGACTAACCAAATTCACCCTATTAACATAAAAATAATAAAAAACATGCAATAAACAAATGAGAATGGTGGACTAAGCCAAATTAGGAAGTTGAATGAGCCCAAATAATTGTACATTTTTGGGGCTCATCATCACTCCTTTTCAACTGGTCTACAGTTTGGAAGCAGTGTTACCCATTGAATCGGAAATTTCGTCATTGCAAATAGCCATAGAATTACTCCCAGCCAGTTCTGAAGAGGAGAAACTTTTTTTACTTAGCTCAGCTAGATGAGAATTGATGCAATGTTGCATTAGCAATCGAAAGTCATGTGAAATGAATAAAAGCTCAGTATGACCGAAATGTTACTCCTAATTTTTTGGAAGGAGACCTAGTTTTACTATACGATCAAGCAAACGATAAGCTAGGGGCTGGAAAATTGTACCTATGTGGCATGGTCCTTATATTGTTAAACGAAAGCTGGCAAAAGGGGCCTATGAATTGGTAGATTTTGGCGGTGTCTCTTTGGGTAAACCTAGAAATGGGATTTATTTGAAAAGATATTATGCTTAAATTTTGGTGTGGAGATTTTTGTTAGATTAGTTTCTTTCTAGCTGGTTTGTTTTAGATTAGAAAAGTGTGCCTAGTTTAGAGAGTGCTTTTATCATTATTCCTGCTTATCTTGATTTTACTCTTGATATCATAGATGTCGATGTCTCTTCAAACATACATTGGTTTTGCTGATGGTGCTTGTCGTAGTACACGGAACATTTCTTCCGCAGCTTGGGTTATCTATTCACCCTCTGATGAGTAAGTATCTATGCATGGGGTAAGCCTCGGTCAAACAACGAATAAAATTGTAGAGTATAGTGCAGTGATTGAGTTATTATCTGAATCCATCTCATTTGGGATTCGGAGTTTGATTGTTAGGTTAGATTTTGAACTCATTGTATTACAGCTTAACAGGGTTTATGCCATTAGAAATCCAGTGTTATTAAGATTATTTTTGAGAGTTCGTCTCTTGGAATATGAATTTGATTACATTGGATATCAGCATATTCCAAGATATTTAAATACATTAGCAGATGTAGTTGCTTCTCGTATGATAAATAGACATTTGCAATAACCAAAACAGTAAATTTATAACATTCCATAACATGTTACACAAGCTAGCCAGTAATAGTGATATATCATAGCATAGAAGTGTATCAAATATACATCGTCTTCGATCATAGGTTGAAAAACACCTTATGGTCGGCAAAAATGATAGTACAAAAATACATAAAATGTCGTATGAGTCTACAACAGCGATCATTCTATCCCTGGTGATGATCATGATAAGAAACCACTGCTCAGGCCACCCTACAAAGGGACCTCCTAAAAGGTCCTAGGACCCCAATCACATATCGATGTAACCTAAGTGGAATATCATCTATGCTAGTCTCTGGAATATCTGTTGTCAAATGCTCTAGATGATTCTCCAATTCGGTCAGGGTCTCTGTAGATTGGTCCTATGGGGTCGGTACTGCTGTAGCTGGGTATCTCCTCTCATAAGGCTCGAGAGCGGCTGGTCATCGTGGACCCACATCTGCATTTAAAATTTTTTACTATCAGTTTTGGACGATTTAAAAAACAAAACAAAAAATAGATAAAACTTAGAAAATGTTGAAAATGATTTTACTTGAATCATCCCATTGCTCTCCTGGTGGAAGAATCATGTCTGGGTCACCGCGATAATCCATCCCAGCATATGGAAAATCCTGAATCACAAAAAGTTGGTTCCTCAACCAACGAAAGTACTCAGGCATAAATCGAACAACCTTTGAACCCTCCTCAGGATGACGGGCCATCATTGCAACCCAACGTATTATCCTAGGCTCTCGAGGAAGACCAGCCTCAGTGGAAAGCTACTATGGGACCAACATAGGGATCCTCTCTAGACCAAAGCTCACAATGAGGAAATCGTATCCAAAGTTTTTTAGTTATCCGTTCTTTGCTCTAGTCAGCTGGCCTTTTACATTCGCTAACACAGCTTCGCACCAGTTGAAGATGGTACCTCGATAACAGTCTACTGCCATTCGCATATGGGATCCGGTAGCTACATGCAATGCTACACTCCCGCATAGTCTGGTGACAGTGAATTCAAATTTGGAAAAAAAATCATCCTTTTTTCTCATAAAGAAAATACAACATTTTATAGAAACTCCATCAACAAAATTACATAATACCTATGTTTTGTTGTAGAGGTTGTAGAAAATGGTCTGCATACATCAGAGTGGACTCACTCCAATATTTCTCATGCTCTATTATCTCAGCCCTCGAAGGTGGATTTTATATATTTCTCGAATGTGCATCCCTTGAAAAAGTCATGTTCGACAAGGGTGCATTTTCGGAGACCAGTGGTAATTGGTTGCATTATTTTTAAGGCCCCATGGTGTAAGTTTCCCATGCTCCCATGTCAGAGTTCTCCAGCATCTTGACTATTCACCTTTTATTCCTTGCTATTTAGTGCATCATAAGCCTCCACCTCAAGTTTGTAGATATTTTTCAATCTAACTCCAATGTGTTTCACTTTCCTAGTAGCTACAAGTCTTGGAAAGGATTTCCACTTATTAAGAAAAAACATCATATCCACTATCCTCCAATACAACTACAAATATCAAATTCTTCTTTAGCCCAGGTACATACATAACATCTTTCAGATGAATATGGGAGCTTGACTCCCTCTTAAAGGTTACAATTCAAATTCCTTTAGTATTGTACATCCCATCATCCCCAAGTTCTATGTGCATCTAGAGATCCTTCTCCTCTATGCTACTGAAGAATTTTTTGAATCCTATCATATGGAACAAGTCACCTAAATCTAAGTACCACACACTACCCATTACAGTGTTGGCCATGCATGCAATTAGGGTGAAGTATAATTCGAATTCTAGGGCAAGTGCTTCACCTCCTGAAGGCTTCTTGTGCGGACACTTTGTTGCATAGGTCTTGTATTTGTGGCAGTAAAAACATTTTATCTTGTTGAGGCCCTTCTTCTTGCCAATTTTCTAGCTAGACTCGAGCTTTTCTTGGGCCTTCTTGCCCTTGTCCTTCTTTCCCTTGCCTACCAAGGAAAAAATTTATTCCTCCTCAGCATGGGATGTTAATCCATCTCTGATGTTCCTTCAAATTTCTTCCTACACCAAATCAGACCAAAGTCTCTCCCAATTTGGAAATTTGTCCCTTCCATTTACATAGTCCTGGTAGTTGTGCTAGTATTTCATAATTCCAAGGAGAGCTAGGCTCAATACATCATATAAGGGAATATTTTCTCCTAATCCTCTAGGTTCATCTCGAACCTAAGTGAATCTAAAGAGGTAGGTGTGGAATGGTTTCATTTTTTTGCAATCATATGTTTCTGAGCTACAAAATCATATAATCTAAGTGATGAAAAATATTTTACATGTCGAAAACAAATGAAGTCGAAACACCAAACCTAGAAATGATATTCTATTTAAGAAACTTGATGAATTCCTAATCATTCACTTGATTAAGCAGAATCACTTTTGTCCACCACGTGAAATATTTTTTAGTAGTAAAGATATAACAGTGTTGCTTCAATGAGTGCCGAAAAATCTCACCGATAACATCCAAACCCCATTTTTGAAATGGTTCTTCCACAATGATAAATTACAAATTTGAGGTCAATGGATTTATGTAAGCCCAAGATGAGCGCTTCATATTTCGTGGTGTTGTTATTGCACTTGAATTCCAAGAAACAAGAAATTAGGTGTTTTGTCTATTGCAGGTCTTTTAAAACTCAACCAAATCCAAATCCCTCATGTGTCTTAGAACCATGAAAATATAAAATCTACAAATTAGAAATACTAGGACTATATCCTATGCTAGTACTACTAATATCTACTATACATAAATCATTACGCCAATTGGACTAGGAAGGAGTTCCAACTATGTGTCTAGCAGGACTAGGGAAGGTTGAGCAAGGTAGCACCCAAGTTAATTTTTCAAAAAGTAGTTTCCAAAAATTAAATCTGTGAAATCAACAGGGTTGTTTTTCCCATCGAAGGGTGTGACAGTGTGTTTCATGTAATGTTCTGATTCTATCTGGATTTGGTTATTCCTACCCTTGTACAGAAGCCATAAATGTGACTAGACGGTAGCAAAATACCCCTATATTTTTCTATACTAGTATCTACTTAGCAATACAACGTAGGCTTCCGGGATGTACACAATCACTATGTTTATGCACTGGTGAACTCATTGATCAGATGATATGCGAATAAGAACATTTTTTAGTTCACCAAAAGCTTGGACAAGAGGCTTGTCCAGCTGAATAATATGTGCATCAGTATTATCCCATTTGGCATTGATTTTCTTGACAATAGACAATGGTATTATGTTTATGGATGCACTAGAATCAACTAAACAATTGTGAAGATTGTAATTGAAAATTTCTAAAGTCAATAAAAACAGAGGACATATATTGTTAGATTCTAATGTTAATGCATTAAAATTGATTCCAGGGGACTAGAAGACTTACCAGATCCCTTCTACGAAGAAGAATCATTATCAGTTGATGAAGGTTGGTCAAGGGCTCGGAAAAGCAGTTCCCGCTGGCTTGCTATGCTTGTAACCTCGAAGGTTGAAATATTTGTGCAAGATCTCTTCATGGCTTCCACTATATTATAGTCCAGCGCAACAAGGATTGTCAAAGTGTTTGTAGGAGTGTCTTCATTTGACACTTCTAGAATAATGGACTTGCTTTTACTAGTGGCAGAAGTGTTCTTTATTGTAGCACCATTTCCAAACTTTTCATGAGTGTTCTAAGTTGAGTTGACATGCGGTGTGATTTTTCTTCATAAGTGTTCCTTCAATTCTTTCCTCGTCATCTCTTGTTTAGAAATAGTCCCTTGGCTCCTCAACTTGTATTGACTATTTTTTTACTAAGTCAGGGCCTCATTCAATGGTGGTTCTTCGAAATTTTTCTTCTCATCATTAAACACACAACTGAAAGCATTTAATGTGTGTCTGACACCCACAGTCTCTTCAGGCATAGTGAATTCTTTATTTTCTTCGGTCTGCTCAGTCTGCTCATCTGAAAGTACTATGTCAATGATGTGCATAGACAGAGCGTTCATGTTGTGATTCCATTATGGGCATGTCATTTCTAAATTATATTCTTGATGAAAAGAATAGTATTGGTCCATTCCAATGCTTTCGACACTCAACACGACAATCAATCTCTACATAGATTTAGTCATCCAAGAACTCTTGTTGTTTTTATTGTTATTCCTTCTTAGTAGGTTGAACTTTGGGGGCTTGCTATTGGCGGTGGTCTCACTTGTCATTTGTTTTAACTCTGCCAATTCATTAGACAGAGACTTGATGGTCCTAGTAAATCTTTTAATATCATTATCTTCTTTATCCTTGGCCTTTCTCGAAGAGGCCTAAGACCTTTTTCCCATCTCCATGGAGTCTTTAGATGATTCATTGTCGACAACGACTCCAATTGCATGAAATTTCTTTTAAACAGTGATGGCTTCTTCAAAATTTTGTGCAAAGTTTCTTTCACAGTTCTCTTCATGAGTTATGCAATGCCTGTTGACAAGGTAGAAATGTAGTAATCAATTATGATGGATTCATAACATTTCATATCCGTTTGAAAATTATTCAATGTCTAATTGAACCTCTGGTTAAAATATTTAACTTTTTCTTTCTACTCCATCTTTAGATTCCCCAACTCCTTTAATAACATGGTTGTGTTTTTGTCATCAGTGAACTTTTCAAGGAACAACTTTTTAAACCCCTTCCAATTCTGAAGTGAAATTGCAGGAAGACTATGGTACCAAACAACTACTCTACCACCTAAGGTACAAGGAAAGAGTCTACATGCAAAATCATCATAACATACCTCGACCATATGTAGATGTAGGTAGAAGTTATCCAAATGGTATTTCACTTTGATTTCTTTATTAGGGTCATGTTTTGTTAACAACTTTTCCTAGCATCTTGGCATCTTATGTAAAATACTCGGAAGAGAAAGTGGGACCTGAGATATCCAATCCAGATCTTGATATGCCACGTTCTCATTTTTGTGCTCTCCTCCTCTTCCAAATCTGAGGAATCTTCTATGTGACCTCCAAATTCGTGGAAAGTGTCGTCTAAGACCGCAACATTGTCCATGTCTCCCTTGTTGTAAGATGGGGGCTAGTTTAGTTTTTCTATGTTATCTACAGATTCTGCTAACTCTTCAAGAGTATGAAAACTGAATCTTCCACTGTAGAAGTCATTATCTTAGTAGAAGTTGTTACTTTCTTCTTTGGAAAATAAGGGAGGTTATGTGCTCCAGGAATTAAGTCGAATAGCCTAGATGTACTTGTAGATAATTTCACAATTTTGTTCCAAGTCGAGCTGAGAAGATCCACCTTCTTCAGGAATATGAGTTGAAGAATAATTTTGAATGTAGTTGCCTTGTCCATAAGAAATATTATGTGGGTGGGTGGAGTTATCAAGCATAAAAATTTGGCTATCCTCCTTCTACCGCCAGAAATGTTGATATTACTAGACCTGCCAACATTCAAAAGGGTCTTCTCAATATGTGGTCCCAACTAGACCTCACACTATTTGGTGTAGGAGCCCCATCTAGATTATGGCCTGGTTTCCATATACTTAAATATTTACCTTGTATTTAGCTATTAGCAAGAGAGAGAGTCACATATGTGCCTTTGAAAAGAAAGTAGGTGTGCTTGGTGAATGTTTGGTTGCAAGTGTGTCAAGGTTCTTCTACTGCAGAGAGAAAAGAAAGTGAGCCTCTAAGAGAGAGGTAATAGTTCTACCTTGACACAGATGCACACAAACATGAAATATTTGTTTAACATCTAGTGGAATGGTCCGTAAATATGTGACGATCATTACAACCATTACAACACATGCTCAATATGATAAGCACTAAAATAACCAAAATAGTTCAACAACTTTTTTACAAGTGGAAACAAACATGAATCATAAATATTTGCATAACAGTATTACAAATATTCATAATCCATGCATGAAGAACTTGTTGGCCATCGGGTTTCAAATGTTAAGTAAAAGTCTCAAGGCACATGAATACAATGAACACCACTAGCTCCAATCATAGAGCGTTGGAGCCACTACTTGCTCCCCAAAAGTAGTAACTTTCCTCGTCGATGCCTTATAGGAGAAGCTAAGGTGAATAAGTCATTTTCCTGAACAATGAGGGTGTATATATAACCAATGGGGTGATCCTTCTGCTCCCTTGTGATTCTTGGACTACCTTCATGATCGTTTGACTTCCCTGTGAATTTTCAACTCTTACATGACTCTTTACATTATTTACTTGTCCATTGGACTTCCACTTTACAATACTTTTTGAATAAGAATTTACAATAATCCAAAAAATGATGTGGCACATGATGACTCATGAAATGACATGACATTGATGACTTGGACCGCATGATGACATGGAAATGTCAAGCCATTCTTTGTTACTTCTTTCTTTGTTTCTTCTTCAAGACTATTTCTTCTTCCACATCCATATGGCTTAGAGAACACAAGTCTTCAGTGTTATTAGATATTGAACTATTGTCGCAAACTGATGTCCCTTTGCTTCCTCCTGATTTATCAATTTATATCTTCAGCTATAGAGGTGTCTTCTAGTATGGCCTCCTTCTCTATCTCCTTCTTCATCATCCTGTCATAGCATGATAGAGTTCCTGCATCTGTAATTCACTCATGACAAGACGACATTAGTTTGAAAAAAACCCCTAGTTTAAGATGGTGCATGATAATCCATTAACTGAGTTGGAACTGGGTTGTAGGATGATGGAGAGACTTAGGGACTATGCAATTACACAACTCAATCAATCAAGGGTCAATACTGAGACTTGATGTTGTGCAATATGTATTTAAGGTTGGATTGGGCTTGAGGATTGCACAGTTAAGGGATTCAAGGAACTAGGTTGAGGGCTTGAGCACTGAGTTTTCCCACTGCATAGTGTTGGAAGGATGGGGAGGCTAGGTGATTTCATAATTGCATAATTCAGGAGCTCAAGGTTGATGCTTGAGGACTGATATTGCACAATGCGTAATTGAGGCCTAGCTGGAAGGAAATATTATGCAATCTTAGGGATTAGGGGTTGGGTTTGAGCACTAAGATTATGTAGTGCGCAATTTTGGGAGGAAGAAAGTGCACATTCCACAGTGCCAAGAGGAAAGGTTTATGTTTGAGGGTTGAGACTATGGAGTGCATAGTTTAGGCTAGATGAAAGAGGTTGAGTGGTATGGTTGAGGAGTTTCCCCAATTTTGACTAGTGTTGGATTAGTGCAATGACAATGAAAAAAAGAAGACACTGAGTATGATCTCACACCTATATTACTTAATGACTCAACAAGGAACACTCATAACACATGAATAACACGCTTTCCTCAATGCGACAACTTTTTTATGACTGACACCAAGTGCAACACCAAAGATACACTTTGTGACGACCGAGACGACGCTTGTGCGATGTTGCTTGAAGCTTTGGAAATGTATGTGATAGATGTTTTCATGATAAGAACAACTAATGTAGACATAAATTACTCCCTAAACACAACAAAACTAACTTGTGTACATTGTGTCACACTTAAAATGTTGAAAGACAACATTTTGATTTTCTCACAAACAAGGCCAAAACACCTACAATGACTCTTAAAGTTTGCGACAACAGCATGTGAAGTCGAAGTAGGCTCCGAAATTGTATGTAGGCCAAAATTTTAGACGTTGTTGTAGTAGCAACAACAAAAAACAAAGGAGAAGAAAATGAGAAAAGAAGGAAAAACACCACCTAGTGCAGCAAGGTAAATTACATTTATAATTCAATACTTATAATTTTCTTTAGTTTTAAATAAAATTCCAATATGTAACATTCTTGAAACTTTTCATAGGCTCCCAAAAAATTCGAAAGCCACCAAGGAAAGGCTTGAGAAACATGGGTAGCACAAACTAGGGGAGGGCATCTATTCAGAGTTACATGCATGAATTGTAAGTACCAAAACATATTAACAATATTATTTGTTATATGTCCTTCCAACTTTCTAGTAATTACACTAGCAAATAACAAAAATAAATACTCTTATTCAATGCTGAGAGATGACTTCAAAACCGAATCCATGGAGGAAGACCTCCGGCTTGGTTTCAAGTTCTACTTTCAATCTTTTGTTGATCATCTAATAAGAATGGAAAAAACACCAAGATCCAGTTTGAAGGACACAGTAAATAAAAATCAATCCACATTAAACTTTCATTACTTATAAAATACAATCATGTTTGGTATCATCCATAAATTTAATGTGTTTCCTTTGTTTTAAGAAGGGGAGCAACAATATCAACGAGCCCATGAGTACTAAACAACAATCGATTGATAGTAGAGTGCAGTCACAACATGGTGCTCTTGTGAAACCCCATGATATTGCTACAGATGAGACCCATGATTGTAATATGATTATATATTAATCATATACTTAATAATTTTGTACTTATAAATTGTGTACTTCTATTCTTTTTTACTTTTTCATTTACAATTTTGTACTTGTAATTTGTGTGGCTTCAATGGCATAGGATATCATACATGAGGGTCCTCTACCAAAAGAGGAGCACAAGGTAGCCATTCCAACAGTCTCAACTAGTGCACCAGGTAAATAATTACATTGCAAAGGTAGCTTTTATTATTAATGAAGTACTTCAATGATATTCAATAGTTGGTAATATAAATTTAATATTTTGTGTTATTATAGGTGATGCCCTCCTATAACATCCTCCACACTAAGAGTATCTGACTAGATGTGCAATGTGTGAGAGGACAAAAGTACAACCAACATCAGAAGAGTGCCACTAGATCAAAATTCAAATATTGATGAAGTCCTTAAGAAAATTTCAGCAGCTCATAAGAAGAGGCAAAAAAATGATTGATGATGTAAAATATTATAATAAGACAAATCAATGTATTAATATACTTGAAATAATTCTTGCATAATTTGTTGGACATATGCATTTGAATGAGATATTTCATACTTTTTTATATTTATGTTAGAGTTATTCTAATCCACCTAGGATTCAAGCACCAAACATTTCATTGACATGTACATTTTTGCATCATCTTATGCATGGTGGAAACAATGACAATACAGAGGAGGGGGGTGAATCATTATTGTAGGAATTTTACCAAATTAACTTTTTCTTTCACTTATGCAATGATATTAGGAAACCATAAACAATTCATTCACATGAAGATGACATAAAATAATTTATGTAACACATAAGGAACAAACAAATTCTTCGAAACTACAACTTTCTGTTATAATTCTCTAGTTACAAACAACAAGAAGATACAACTCCATGATTTATCAGCTACAACTGAAAGGAGTTACAACCCCTGAATATCTACCAACACACACTAGAAGGAGAACCAACCCTTGATTTGCAAGCTACAACTTGCTTGACACTCACTAATTCATCTTTCATCCATTTTCATACTTAGAACCATGAATGCCACCTCTTCCTTCAGAATAAAACAATTTTCTCCTCGTCACCAATACCTTCAACAATATCTGATTACTAATAACACTAGAATTTTCACCTTAACTCGTTCATAAGAATTGTCCAACCTGCTTGATCAAGCTTTCTTATAAATATTTTGGATTAATATTTTTGGCTTTAATGTTTTTTTTTACTAACTTCACTTGTGATCTTGCATAAATCATTAATTTTTTCTTTTGCCTCATTTATTTTAGTCCTCTCGATGTATTTTCCAAGTTATCAAACCTTGAACACCTTTTTATGCAAGTTAAATTGAGTTTTTCTACTTATTTTTAGCATTTTGGCCTTTTAACTTACTTTAACAGGGTTTTTCTATTATTAGAGGGTTTTTAACTTTGGCTTAACTTCCAAAACAACCATTAATCTATCACATGTTTCTGAATCATTTTATCGTAGGCCCAAAGTCTTTGTTAAAAATTAGTTGTTGACTCATTCCACCAAAGCCTTTGGTTATTTCTCAAAGCCTTTTACCATTGCTACCACTCACAAACTTTGTGACCCTTTTATTTTTATAACCCAAAGGATTTATAAAAATGCTTCTAAAAACACCTATGTGGGCCCCTTTATATTTTAATCCTTGAGGTCTTACCATACTTTGCAAATCCTTCATGCCATCAGTCTTAAGAACACGTAAAAACTCTACAAAACCATGTCCCGGGTGACTTTCCATCACTTGACGAAATAGTCATTTGCTGGGAATTTTTTTGTCTCTCACTCTATCTCTTGCCATAAAATGTTATTTCTTTATCCTTTTAGCTTCGTGCCCTTGGTCATAACCACTACATGTGCCTTCATTCCATCACTAAGCTTGTATCCCTCAAACTCAATGATTTTGTTTTAAATCCTCTTAAAACCTAGGGGGTCCTACTAGCGGGTTTAGCTATCTTGTGGTTCCATCATACCTCAATATTTATTGGTCATTGACTACCTTCTATCAGTCTGGCATATCCCGACGCTTCTCCTATGTGCACTTTAAAAATTCTTCTACCTCATACTTGTGGGAAGAGCTATCTCATGATATCTACTGGTTGGTACTAGGAGCCAATCATCATGCAACGCTCTGAGACTACCCACATTATCCCATGCCAAGTCAGCTCATCGCTTCCTTATTGCGTTGTTCTTTAACCTTTCAGGATCTGACCAGCAGGATGACATCATGGTGATGTCACCTGCACCATGTGTCATCCAGTGGTTGGTCCACATGTCACTCAGAAATGACCCATTCAAGTTCTTAAGATCACTAAATATGTCTGCCACATGTCACACTCCCATTGGCCTATATTAACATCACCATCTTCCGTCATCTGAGCCAATCAAATGTTGTCATGTGTCTTGCTGTTAGAGAGGAGAGAGAAGGGTTTGAGGACTTGGTTTTTCACAATTTACCTTTATAAAAAATTTAATAGCTCCTGGATTATTTCTTTGTTTTGCTCAAATTTCCTCTGAGCCGCCTCTCCTCTGTATGCTTCCGTGATACCCTTCGAGGAAATCCTTTGCAGGATTCGTTGTCCCTGTGGGGACCTCCCACTTAATTTTGATCCAATAAAATGTGCCACCACTAGGGCCACATCCACCCATCCTTTGTGAACCCACTTGAACTCTTAAGTGTTCGTTAAGCTTTTTCCGGGGTACAACCTCCTCGCTTCCTCCACTGGATCAGGTTGTGGTGTGGGCTCCACCTCGACCAATAGGAAAATTTTCGTCATGCAATTGCTCCATGTCTACCCATTTTACTCTCATTTTTCACCTTAAGGTTTCTTTAGGGTATTACCTCCACGCTACATCTGTCAGGATGTGTTGTAATGGGGGCTCTATTGATGGCTAGTCACATTGCTTCCTGTTGCCTTTCTGCTTCATCCACATATGCTCGATTCTCTTCTTTGGTGGCTCTGCTATGATTCCATTGAATTTGGTTGTTTTTTCCTGATCCAAGTGGATATTGGTGGCCACCCACCAAGTCCACTTGGACCCCCACCATTGTTTCTTTCAGCTTTTTAGTTTCCTTAATTATAGCATAATTTACTATTTTTGGCAGTTTTTTGGGTCCTGAACTTCCGAATCTGTTTTAAGGCCCTAAATGACGTTTTTTGGGAAAAAAAGGGAGTAACATGGGTCCATGGACCGATGTTTCTCTTCCTAAAGTTGTAGTTCTCGGATAGATTTTTCTAACAAGATATTGTGCACATCAAACGGAGATCGTATGCCAAAGTTACGACCCCGGGAAGTTGATGTACCAACTTACCCAAACGGGGCCCACAATTTGGCGTTTCATCTTCTAGGGTTAGGTTTTTGGATGTTTAGGGTTTTCCATTGTTTCTCAACAATAGATAGGCCTTCAAGCCTCATTGTAACACAATTCAAAGGAATGTAGCTGCCACATCTCTTCTCAGAGATAAGCTACCATCACCCTAGCTAATTTATTTACATTTCTGTGTGTAAGCATATTTCAGTATTTAATAGTAATGAAATGAAGTATTATTTCTACTACATCTCTATATGTACGATTGTATCTGTAATTTGTTGCGTTCCTGTTTAAATCCGGATTAGTGGTATCAGAGCGGTCTACTTTTTCTCTATTTTTCTTTGCATGTCCCCAACGAGGTGGGGATATAAGGAGTTAGGGCTTGAACTAGTCGATCCTTTGTAATACCAGCCTCGCAAATCCCGACGGCCTCCCATGGAAGATGAAAAGAAAGATGAGGGGCCAAGAGATCCTATCAAAATCTTGCTTGAAGAGGCCCTCGAGTGACAAAGGAACGCAATGATGGACAACTTTGCCTAGATCCTTCAGCGGCTACCTAGGGGTGACACATCTACTCCTAATAGCTACTCTGGAAGCGCCACACCCTTTAAGGTACATGTTAACTTTGACATTCCCATATTTGAGGGTTAGATAGATGTAGACACAGTAGACAAATGGTTAAATCTGCTTGAAGGGTATTTTTATGTTCATGATTTTTCCGACAGGGAAAATATTACTTTCACTCTTCTCAAAGTCGCCGCCCATGTCAAGGACTAGTGGGAAACCTACTGCAAGTAGAAGGATACAAGTACATCCTCACTGTTTTCAGCCACAACCACTTGGAATTCATTCTGGACTGCCATCAAGGAGCAGTACTACCTAGTCGGAAGCTATGAGGATCAATACATAATGTGGACCACACTGTGGCAAGGAAGGGACCAAGACGTGCTAGAGTTTACCAATATTTTCCATACCCTTCATACAAAGTTGGGTATCAAGGATTCAAAGCAGCATTTGGTACTCAAATACCGTGGCTACCTGCACAAGTACATCGAGAAAGAAATAGAATTCCTAAACATCTCCTCGCTCGGCACGAAATACCAATATGCCGTCAAGGTCAAGAAAAATTTTAAACAGAAGAAGTGAAACTTTGGATATGTGAATTCAAAGCAAGGGAAAGGTGCCCCCAAACCACAGAACAAAGGAAAAACCCAAGGTGGGGTTTCCCAAGACAACCTGCTAAAGCTGCAAGCAAATAACAGCACCACGAAGCTGAAAAAGGACACGGGAAAGTGGTGTGAGTTCCATAAGAGCTCCACTCACAACACAAGTGAGTGTCAGGCCAAGCAATCACTAGTGGCTGAGCTAAGGGCTTCAGAATCAGATGCATGTGCTGACTCTGAGTCAGAACCCAACAAGGGGAATGATAAAGGGAAGCATATTATCGATGCAGAGCCCAACGCCACTATTGCCACCATGAAGATCTAGAAGGAGGAACCCGAAGATCTAGAGGAGGAGGAGTGTCTCTTCCACTCCGAGATGTGGGTAAAGGGCTCCCCGCTACAGTTCATTGTCGACAGCGGGAACCAAAATAACCTCATTTTGGTAGAGGTCATGAAGCTACTGGGCTTACCGACCACAACACATCCAAAACTGTACACCATTGGGTGGCTTCACCAAGGACGGAATATTTGCATAAGCCAATAGTGTCGCCTTCCATACAACATCAAGCCCTTCACCGATGAGGTATTGTGTGATGTTTCTCCCCTTGATGTTTGTGATGTATTATTAGGACAACCATACTTTTGGAAGTGACATGTTGTGTATGAATCAAGGCCTTGTGTTGTTATTGTTACCATGGGAAATAAGTTGTACAGGATACCGGAGGTAGCATTTCCTTCCACCATCTCTTTGGTTACTGCAAAACAATGCAGTAAGCTCATTTCCAAAACCAAGAAAGTTGTTTTCCTGATGATACGCCCTAAAGGAAATAAGAAGACTGTGGCCACAACCTCCAGACAGGACCCCTCCACACAACTACAGATGGACAAGGTCGTGGAGGAGTACGAAGAAATTGTCACCTCCCCCGCAAGGGTTCCTCTGCATTGTCAAGTCAAGTACTCTATTGATCTGACCCTAGGTGCGCCGCTGCCCAATGGACCAATCTATCGGCGCTCCATTCTGAAGAACAATGAAATCAAGAGGTAGATTCAGGAGCTATTGCAAAAAGGTCACATCCATCCGAGTTCATTGTCTTGTGGGAGCCCGATCGTGTTGGTACAGAAGAAGGATGGGACTTGGAGACTCTATATTGACTATCAGGCTTTGAACAAGATCACTGTCCATAATAGGTACCCACTCCCACGGATTGATGACCTCCTGGACCAACTGAAGGGGGGAAAATATTTTAGCAAGATCAATTTGAAGTTAGGATATCACCAGGTACTAATCGAACCCTCCGATGTGTGGAAGATTGCCTTCAAAGCCAATGAGGGCCTTTTCGAATGGTTGGTTATGCCTTTCAGATTGACGAATGCTCCTACAACCTTCATGAGGCTAATGGATGACATCTTGTGGGCATTCACCAACTCATATGTAGTGGTATACTTGGATGACATCCTGATCTTCAGCCAGAGTTGGGAAGAGTGCCTCCACTACATCCGACAGGTTCTCCAAACACTGCAGCAACACAAGTTATGTGACAGTTTGGAGAAATTCACTTTTGGCATGACCCAAGTTTAGTATCTAGGATACATTATTGATGAACGGGGGGTGCATGTGGATCCAGCCAAGATCCAAGTCATTCGGGATTGGACATCTCCAACCACTCTGACAGAGCTCCGCTGCTTTCTAGGTCTTGCCAACTTCTACCGCAGGTTCATGTTGGGATTTTCTCATATCACTTGGCCCTTGAGTCAAGTCACCAAGGGAGGAGCGAAAGAAAAATTATTTTGGTCTGAATCTCAACAGAAGGCATTCACAGAGTTGAAATATCACCTCTACTTGACACCAATACTCGCATTACCAGACTTGCAACAACCATTTGAGGTCGAGACAGATGCCTTTGATTATGCTATTGGGGCAGTCCTTGCTCAACACAGGCATCCAGTGGCATATCACAGCGAGATACTTTTAGACATAGTCTAGGAGTATCCCACTTATCACAAAGAGATGTATTCCTTTGTGCAGGTCTACCTACAATGGAAGAATTACATTTTGGGGAAGGAAACGGTGATCCACACAAACCACTGACCCCTGTAGTTCATACAGACCCAAGGGAAATTGTAGAATGGTCGCCATCAGAAGTGATCCACATACCTACAACAGTTCCATTTGAATATCATTAAACACCAATAATGTTGCAGATTGCCTCAGGCAAACACCAATCGTGGCGTTAACCACTGTGCTCAATGCTTGTGGGCATGAAACTTCTAATTGGCCACTTCTCTACAAAAGCGACCCAAAATTCAGCCACACATACTAGGCAATCTTGGAGGGTCAGCATGTTCTAGATTTTCACCTCCAGGATGCCCTATTATGCCACCTGGCAGTATTGCAAAAGTATTTCTATTAGCTAAATCTTCGACAGGGTGTCGAGAATTACATCATATCTTGCACTGCCTTCACCATTTCCAAACCAACCACCAAGAATCAAGGCCTCTATGCCCCGCTGCTTACCCCTAGTCGACCTTGGGAATCCATCTCCATGGATTACATGTCAGACCTTCCTTCTACTAAGTATGGAAACGACTGTGTTTTTGTGGTCGTTGATAGGTTCTCGAAGATGGCCATTATGGCGGCCTGCAAGAAGAATATCACAACAGAAGCCACTGCTAAACTCTTCTTTGAACGAGTGTGGGTACAATTTTGGATCCCACATCCTATCATCTCAGACTAGGACAACAGGTTCCTTAGTACATTTTGGTCTAGTCTTTGGTCGATGCTAGATACCAAACCCACTAAGTCCACCACCTTCCATCCTCAAGCCGATGGCCAGACAGAGGTTGTGAACAAGATGATCGTACACATTCTACACATGTACAACTCAAAACATCCATGCACATGGGATGAGAGCCTCCCCTATGTTTAGCACAACTACAACTAAGCTCTCCACAGCTCGACTCGTCACAACCCTTTTTTGGTGGGCTTGGGATTCTAGCCACTATGTCCCATTGATGTCACCATGCCATTTGCAACTACTCACACCGATTCGGCTCATGCCAAGTCAGAAACAGATAAGGAAAATAGATTCATTGAGCACATCCAACATATTCGCCAGTAGATCCACGACATTCTAGATAAATCAAATGCCAAGTAAAAGCAGCGACATGATCAACATTGGGAGCCACACAAGTTTCAGGTGGGCGACAAGTCTGGTTGCATTTGCAAAAGGAACGCCTTACTGGAGCCTATCAGAAACAAAGACCACTCTGATATGGTCCTTACACCATTATCAAGGTTGTGGGAGACAATGCATTTGAGCTCAGCATTTCCCCATTCCTTGGCTTGCACCCAATGTTCAATGTGGACTGCCTTCGGCCATACTTTCCACCATTGCTAGACACATCCGACATTGCAGAACAACTCACACCCACAGAGCTAAATCCAGATTGCATGGAACAAGCTGCAACTAATCGGATCATGGAAACACAGATCAAGCACACTCGCCAGTAGAATATCCAACTATATCGAATTGTCAAAGCAGGCCAACTCCTTCACTAGGGCAAGTGGCTCACCAAGGACCAAGTTCAACAACAGTTTCCTCATCTCGTGGAGGAACTCAACGCAATGGGGACCATTTCTTCCTATGGGGGGAGGAATGATCCAGGTGGATATTAGTGGCCACCTGCCAAGTCCACTTAGACCCCCACCATTGTTTATTTCGGCTTTTTACTTTCCTTAATTGTAGCACAATTTACTATTTTTAGCAGTTTTTCGAGTCCTAAATTTCCAGAGCCATTTTGAGGCCCTAAATGACGTTTTTTGGGAAAAACAAGAGAAACATGGGTCCATGGACCCATGTTTCTCTTCCCAAAGTTTTAGTTCTCGGTTAGATCTTTCTAACAAGATATTGTGAGCATCAAATGGAGATCGTATGCCAAAGTTACAACCTTGGGAAGTTGATGTACCAATTTACCCAAATGGAGCCCACAATTTGGATTTTCATCTTCTAGGGTTAGGTTTTTGGATTTTTAGGGTTTTCCATTATTTCTCAACAATAAATAGGCCTTCAAGCCTCATTGTAACATAGTTTAGAGGCATGTAGCAGCCACATCTCTTCTCAAAGATAAGCTACCATTGCCCTAGCTAGTTTATTTCCATTTCTGTTTGTAAGAATATTTTAGTATTTTACAATAATGAAATGAAGTATCATTTATGTTGCATATCTATATGTATGGTTATATCTGTAATTTGTTGTGTTCTTATTTAATTCCAGATCATTTCTAAACCTAGTTGTGCACCAAAAGTGTCCTCCATTTACTTAACTTCTGCAATATTTTGACTTTGGGGTTTCATCTTTGACTAGCTCTAACTTTCAATTCAGTAGGCCATTTTCAAAAAATTTCTTACCACTAGAAATATTTTCCGATCTCTTCCCCTCTAGGTGGGTTTCATCTACATCTGAGATTATTTTTTTCTCTATAAATGGATCCAAATTCTCTGCACCATTCTCACTAATGATGATATTCAACCTTCTTCTTATGCCTGGAAATTGAACTCATGTGTCCTTCTTTACCTTTTTTTTACATTTTTTTTGCATTTGTTGTCATCATTGACAACATATTTTCAATATTATCCCCCTTTTTCATTAATGGAAACACCAAGATCAAACAAAAAATCGTTATCAAATTTGATTGTCTCCTTTGAATGTTGCTCCCCCTGAGATGCACTTCTCTTATCCTTAGTTCTTTTTGTGGATTTGTTGTTTTTCTTGATTATTTCTGATCTTACTATTGTTTGATCACTCACACCTATGCTTCACCAATTACCTCTTATTTTTCTTATTTTTTTAATGACCATGGACCTCTACCCCTTTGACATTAATAGCAAAGACACTAACATGCTCCCGCTGTCAACAATCTTGCTTTGTCATGTTGATCCTGTGAACCTGGTAGCTTCATCTTAATATGTTGGATATATACTAGCTACCTCTCTTCTTTGTGAAGGAATATCTAGTGGAGGGAAGCAAGAGAAACAACTCCCAATGTTTGCCTCAAATACTCAAATTGTTCTCTATGAATTGGCTTGGTGAAAATATCAGCAACCTATTCTTTTGTAATGATAAACTCCAACTTCACAATTTGATTAGCAACTTGCTGATCCGAATTTAAACAGGAATGCAAAAAATTACAGAGATAACCATAAACACGGAGATGTAGCAGAAATAATACTTCATTTCATTAATGTAAAATACTGAAATATGCTTACAAACAGGAATGTAAATAAACCAGCTAGGGCAATGGTAGCTTATCTATGAGAAGAGATGTGGCATCTACATGCCTTTGAACTGTGTTACAATGATGCTCGAAGGCCTTTTTATTGTTGAGAAACAATGGAAAACACTAAACATCCGAAAATCTAACCCTAGAAGTTGAAACACCAAACTGTGGGCCCCGTTTGGGTAAATTGGTACACCAACTTCCCGGGGTCGTAACTTTGGCATATGATCCTGGGGTCGTTTAGGGCCTCAAAACGGCTTCGGAAGTTTAGGACCCAAAAAATTACTAAATAAGTAAGTTGTGATACAATTAAGGAAACTGAAAAAGTTGAGAGAAACAATGGTGGGGGTCCAAGTGGACTTGGCAAGTGGCCACCAATATCCATCTGGATCACTTCCTCTCTCAAGAAGTTATATATGATTACAATATGCTTTGTCTTGGAGTGAAAAACAATATTCTTTTACATGCTTATGGCACTTGTGTTATCAAAATAATAGGAATAGTTTGGTCATATAACACCTATACATTCTACAAGGTTTGCTTCTTTCGCAATAGTTGAGGGCAACAAGCAATTGCTGCAATATATTATGCTTTAACTATAGATAAGGAAATGGAAGATTTCTTATTGCTAAACCATGAAACTAAGCATTCTCCAAGAAAGAAAGCACCACCACTAGTGCTCTTTCAATCATCTACATCACCTACCCAATCAACATCAATATAAATCGTTAATGAAAAATCTTTACCTCTAGGGTACCACAGTCCATAATTCATTGTTTCTCTAAGATATCTAAGAATCCTCTTGGATGCTAGTAGATGGCTCTGTCTAGGGGCTTCTTGGAATCTTCCAACTACACCAACGATTTGCATGATGTCTGGTATTGAAGGGGTAAAATATACGAGGTTTCCAATGATAGATATGTATAAATTATGGTCCACTTTTGGTGAATCATTAGTCTTACTAAGCTTGCAACCTATAACCATTGGACTGCTCACTAAAGAGTATTCTTTCATGCCAAATTTATTGAACACTTCTTTGAGATATTTTATTTTAGGGATGAAAATTCCTTTGGGGGTTCTGCGCAATCTGCAATCCAAGAAAATACAAAAGCTCTCTAAGCACATACATCTCGAACTCGGCATTCATATCAGCTGCAAATTGACTGGTTAGCAAATTTGAATCACTTGTAAAGATGACGTCATAAGCATACATGACCACTGTTATAAGATTTTCATCCCTTGCTTTGACATATAAATTGTTACCAGTTGCGCCTCTTTTGAATCAACACTTGGGCAGGTAGTTGTCTAGCTTGGAATACTAAGCCATGGGGACTTGCTTGAGACCATACAAGGCCTTCTTAAGCTTGAAAACATAATTTGGATTTCTCTGTATACACTTATTCCTATAATTATCCATTCAGAAAGATAGATTTGACATCCGTCTGATAAATTTTGAATTTTTTGAAACAGGAAAATGTGAAAAACTCTCTTATTACCTCAAATATAGCAACAAGAGAAAAAGTCTGATTAGAATCAAGGCCTTTTATTTGAGAATAACCTTTGTATACCCATTTAGCCTTTTTTCTTACCACTTATCCATGGTCATTCAATCTATTCCTAAAAACCCACTTCGTGCCAATGACATTCATGTTTGCAGGTCTTGGAACAGTTTCCCAAATCTAATTTTTCTCTATTAGGTCCAATTCTTCATGCCTAGCTTTTAACCAACTATGGTATTAACTAGATTGTACAACATCCTTTGGTTCCTCCAAGGACAACAAGTAAACATGCACTTGTGCAGGGGGATTGACCATCTTCCTTCTTGTCTGCACACCAGAATTTAATTATCCAACAATCTAATTATTTGGGTGGTGTTTTTGTACATACCTTGAAGGATTTTTGGCTTGAGGACTGGATGGTTCTTCAATGTCTTCTTCTTCAGCAGGTGGCTCATTATACTCCTCACCAATGTTGACTGGTTCATTGTCGTTGTTTTTCACTAGTTGTTTATCTTTGTATCCATCCACCTTGACATCAATACAATCAATGATCCTCTTGGAATTCTTGCTATAGCATCTATATCATTTTTTGTTGTATGAATATCCCAAAAAATGCCTTCATATGCTCTTGCATCAAATTTACTAAGCTTCTCATCATTTCGCTTGATCTAACTTCTGCTACCAAAAACCCTGAACTGTTTGACTATTGTAGGTCTTCCATACAAAAGATCATAGAGATTTTTGTCACTATTTGGTATGAAATTCACTTTGCTGAGAATAACCATTGTTGTATGAATAATCTCTTCCCAAAATCGTTTTTGTACATTCTTCTCGTCCATCATGGCTCTGGCTAAATGTTGCGCTAATATGTTTTCTCTTTATGCTATGCCATTTTGTTGTGAGTCTATGTTGTTGTGAATTGCCTTTTGATGCCATTCTTCTTGCAAAAATCATCAAATTCATTTGAAGTGAAACCACCTCCATTGTTAGACCTTATGTTTTTTATTTTTCAATTAGTTTCATTCTCAACCATAGATTTGAACTCTTTGAACTTCTCAAAATCTTCAAGTTTCTCTCTAAGGAATCCCACATCATCCTACTAAAACCATCAATTATTAGCATATAATATAATTTACCTATGGGTGATTACGTTCTAGATGGTCCACATAGACCTATGTGTACCAGTTGCAATGGATTTGATGATGATTTCTTCTTTTCCATGAATGGAAGAGGAGTTTTCTTTCCCAATTAGTAGGATTTGCAAATTGTATTCTCTGGTTTTGAAATCCTGGGTAAATCCTTAATAATGTTCTTCTTACTTGGTTTGACTATCTGATCAAAGTTCAAATGTCCAAGTGTCCTATGCCACAACCCAACTTTCATCAATTTTTGATAAGAAACGCCTCTCTGTGTTTTCCTTTAGCACATATACATTACTATATGTTCTCACAATTTCAACAACTATCTCACTTGTGCTTGTAGACTTGATTTGACAATTTTTATCTTTAAAAATCACATCATAGCCTTGATCACACATATGTGACACACTAAGTAGATTATGCTTCAGTCCATCAACATATAGAACATTATTGGCTTTATCTTTCCCATTTGATAGACTAACCACTCCTTTTGCAATATTTTTTCTTGGAGCATTGTTGTCAAAAGTTACATTACCTTTTTCAATTGGTTTCCATTTCAAAGTCTTACTTCTGTCACCTGACGTGTGCCTGGAACAACTATTGTCCACATACCAATGACTCCCTCCATTTTGAGCATACAAGGCAGTATCACAATGATCTGTCTTCTCCTTTTATTTCTAGACCTTGGGCTTTTGTTCAATCTGTTCATTAATAGGTTTTGCCTTCTTCTCCTTAAGTCTGCAATTTACTGCTATATGCGCAAAATTTTGACACTTAAAACATTGCAGCAAATAGTTTAAAGGAGCAAAATAATTGGTGTACCTAGGCTTGGTTTCTCTCTGTTGAAAACTTCTTCTAGATCTGAGTTTCCTGTAGAATAGATTTACTCTGCAATTTTTTGCTCTATGGCCATAATTAGTGCATGTAAAACAATACCTTGGGAAAGTATCATCATACTTGTAAGGTTGTCTTCTACGTTGGGTTTAATTTTGAGAATTTTGATTTACTTGGACAGTGTTTTGATTTTGTTGTTGTTGATATTTCTTGGGTTGTGTATTCTCCTTTTGCTGTTGTACAGTCCCTTCTTTAGCTGTTAGAACAAAGGTAATTTTTTTCCTTTCATTTCAATTTTGATGTTGTGTTGGACTTAGCTTCAAAGGCTAGACTAGTTTGATTTGAGAGGAATCATTGTGCATCCAATATGTTAATTAAATTATCAGTCCCTTTTCTGAACTTTTGATTGAAGCTCAGCTGCTTTTTTTCCTTCTCCAAATCCTTCTTTAGAAACATGATTTCTCCTTCCATCCTTTCACATGATTGAATCTTTTCATTCAATTGTTGGTTCAGGGATTATTGGATTTTCTTACCTTCTTCTATTTGAAAAAGCAATGACTCAACAAATTCATCCTTTTCTTTTATCAAAGGCAACTTCAGAAACTTATTTTTCTTTCCCAACCTTTCTATTTCCTCAAGTGCACTTACCGATTCTCCTTCGAGGGCCACTTCACCCTCTTCATTATCAAAATTAATGGCCTTGACTTGCAAATTTTTTATCACCATCAACATGAATTATTTTGTGCTTTCAACATATTTTTCCTCATCTGAAGATTAGCTAGGTTCACTTTCCAAGAAGATTTCTTCTTGAACATAGAAACCCCTTTTCTTAGCCTTCTTTTTCACTTTTTTCACTTTATTGAATCTTTCTTTAGGATCATAATATTTCTTCCTCTTTTGAGGACACTTTGATGCATAAGACCAACTTTGCCACATGTAAAGCACTTAAAAGGTAGCTTACCTTTATATTTACCTAAGCCTCTCTTGAGTTTCCTCACAAAGTTGGCTTCTTCTTCATTTGATTCGCAACATGAGTCATCGTTCTCTTCTTTGCACTTCTTTTATGCTTTAAAGGTTGATTCTCTTGTTATAGACTTTTCATTAGAAATCATCATCTCATAGGTAGTAAGTATACCAAGTAGTTGATCTAGAGTGAAAGAGTTTAGATTGTTCATTTCTTTAATGGCTAACACCTTGGGATTAAACATTTCAGGAAGAGATCTCAAAACTTTTTGAACTACCACAACTTCATCTAGCTTCTCATGAAGCCCCCTTATGGTGTTTACAACTTCATCAACTCTTAAAAATTATTTTGCAATATCTTCATTATCATTCATACTTAAAGATTCAAATTGCATCCTATACCCTTGAAGTTTAGCTTTCTTTACCTTGTTGTCACCTTCATAGAAGCTACTTATCTTGTCCCATATAGCTTTGGCAAATGTGCATTCCATCACTTTGACAGGCTTTGATTCAGGTAGGCCAACAAGTAGGACATTCATTTCTTTATAATTTCATGTGAACTCCATCTTCTGATCTTTGGTAATCATTGTTGGAGGCTTTTGATATTCTTCTTCCACAACATCCCACACATCAGCGCCAAGTGATTGAATGTAGGTCTTCATCCTCACTTTCCAAAAAACATAATGTGTTCCATTGAACATGGGTGCCCTATTGGTAAATACTCCTTCCTGGTTTTCCATGGTCCTTGATCTTTCTTCCAACTATTAAACCTATCTGAAGTAACCATGCTCTGATACTAATTGTTGGAAACCAGGAAAATACTAAGAGAGGGGGTGAATTAGTATTGTAGGAATTTTACCAAATTAAAATTTTCTTTCACTTATGCATTTATATTAAGACATCATAAATAATTCATTCACATGAGAACGACATAAAATATTTTTTGTAACACACAAGGAACAAACAAATTCTTCAAAACTACTCTCTAATTCCTTCACAAGGCAAACAACAACTTGTTGTTACAATTCTCTAGCTACAATCAGTAGGAAGCTACAACTCCTTGATTTATTAGCTATCTGAAAGGAGCTACAACCCCTAAATATTTACCAACACCCACTGGAAGGAGCACCAACCCCTGATTTGCAAGCTACAAATGCTTTATAATAATTTATTCATCTTTCATCCATTTTCATACTTAGAACCATGAATTCAAACTTTTCCTTCAAAATAAAATAATTTTCTCCTCAATCATGAACACCTTCAGCAATATCTGATTACTGAGAACACTAGCAGCTTCACCTCAACTCGCTCATAAGAACTATCCAACTTGCTTGATCAAGCTTGCTTATAAATATTTTGGCTTCAATGGCTTCTTTTGCTAACTCCACTTGTGATCTTTCATGAATCCTTAATTTTTTCCTTTGCCTTGTTTATTTTAGTCTTTTAGATTTGTTTTCCAAGTTATCAGACCTTGAACACCTTTTTCTACAAGTTAAACCAAGTTTTCTGCTTTTTTTTTAGCATTATGTCCTTTTAATAGACTTTAACAGGCCTTATCTATTATTAGAGGGTTGTTAACTTTGGATTAAATACCAAAATAACCACTAATTTGTCACATGTTTCCAACTCATTCCATCCATAGGCCCAATGGCTCTACTAAAAATTAGTTTTCGACTCATTCCGCCAAAGCCTTTAGTTATGGCCCAAAGCATTTTACCATTGCTGCCACACACAAAATCTGCTACCCTTTAATTTTTATATCCCAAAGGCATTATAAAAATGTTGCTAAAAACACTAATGGAGGCCCATTTATATTTTAATTCCTAAAGGCTTACCATACTATGCAAATGCTTCTCGCCCTCAGTCTTAAGAACACGTAAAAACTCCACAAAACCATGTCTTGGAGACTTTCTATGACATGACAAAATAGTCATTTGCTAGGAATTTTTTCATCTCTCACTCTGTCTCTTTCCATAAAGTCCTGGCACTTTATCCTTTTAGCTTCGCACCCTTAGTCATAACTGATGCATGTGCCTTCGTATCAGTGCTAATCATGTAGCCCTTAAACCCGTCGATATTGTTTTGAATCCTTTTAAAACCTCCAGGGTTCTACCAATGGGCTTATATGTCTCGTGGGCCTATCATACCTCAATCTTTATTCGTCGTTGACTGCCTGCTATTAGTTTGATGTATCCCAACACCTGTTTCCCGGTGCTTATGTTGCATGCACCTTAAAAATTCTTCGATATCATACATGCGAGATGAATTGTCCTATGGGGTTCGTCCGTTGCTACTAGGAGTCAATCATCATGCAGCAATTAGAAACTACCCACATCATCCCACGCCCATTCATCCTGTTGCTTCTCCGTTACATTGCCCTTTAACTTTCCTATCTCTAATTATTGGGATAACGTCATGCTAGTGTCACCTGCACCACATGTCTTTCAGTGATTTCTCTACGTCTTACTCATAATTGGGCCATTCAGGTGCCCAAAACCACCAAATATGTCTAACATGTGTCACGCTCCCATTGGCCTGTGTTGACATCATCATCCTTTGTCATCTAACCCAATCAAATAGTGCTACGTGTCTCGCTGTTAGAGAGGACAAAGAAGGGTTCGAGGCCTTGGTTTTTCACAAAATTCCTTTATAAAAATTTTAACAACTCCTATCTTATTTTATTTTCTTTGCTCAAATTTCCTGCATACCCACTCTCCTCTACACATTGCCTTGATATCCTTCTAGGAAAGTATTTTCGGGCTTCGTTGTCACTATGGGGGCATCCCACTCAATTTTGAGCTAATAAATTGCACCGTTTTTAGGGCCATGTATGCACGTCTTGTGTCATCCCACTTGAACTCTTACGTGTTACTTAAGATTTTTCCAGGGTACACCCTTCAAGCTTCCTCTATCAAGCCAAGTTGTGGTGTGGGCTCCATTTTGACCAATAGGAAAATTCTACAATGCAATTTCTTTGTGTATGCCTATTTCATTTTCCTTGTGCACCCTAAGGTTTCTTTGGGGTGTTACCTCTGGTTTACATCCATTGGGATGTGTTGTAATGGGGGCTCCACCAGTGACCAATCACAATGCTTCTTGCCGCCTTGCTGCTCTATCCACATATGTCATATGCTCTTCTTTGGTGGGTCCACTATGCTTCTCCTGCGTTTGGGGCAGAGAATTTTGGCTTCATGATGAGTCTCATAAATGACATATTTTCCCACTCATAGTATTTTCTTTTGGCCTATTTAAAATCTAACAACGATGATATAAATTTTACCATTATCGTATCCATGTTTTGTATATCTTCTTTTTATTTTGCCTGGTTATTTTAGAAAGGGTTGTGAAATGAATTTAATTGTAAATGATGATAAGTGATGTACCAGGATGTATATGTTTCTGTGTGGTTTTTAAATTTATTGAGATGAAGTTTTTGTGTCTATGATTAATGAATGAATGAATTTTATATGTTAATGAATGGTTGATATATGTTTCTTTATCTACAAAACCACATATTTTTCTTTATGAAATTTTTGTTTTTCTAGGATATGTTGGTGGGCTCCAGTATTGCAGCAATAATGCTGCAACTCCTGGGACTCCCTTCTTTACTTTTATCAACTTGGTTGTTCGTAATAAACTTGGAAGCGACAGTGCTATATGCACAAGTACTAGCTCTTGTCGCAACTGTCACTTGGTCAGCTGGCACAAATCCGCTAGGAGCTTAAGCCAACTTCTATGAGCTCTTAGAAGAAGCTTTGTAATTGATGGATGGAAGCTAACTCGAAGAAAGCTAATCTATTTGCGAAAAGAGATTGAAAAACTGGAGGAAAGAGCAAACCCTAGCAAACCCTAATTCTACCAGCTAGTCCTACTGATGCAAAGATGAGCATGCAAACTACTGAAAGAGATGCCATTACTTCTATGAAGGTAAAATACACGTGTCTAGACTACCTCTGTCCTAAGAAAACATCTTTTTGTAATTTTGATTAAGTTGTCAGTTTTATCATGCATATGTTTTCACTGTTCTTTACTGTGCAGGGGTGGAGCAAGGAGGAGGAATGCTTGGAAAAGGTTGGGAAGGTTCAGAGAGGGTCTAAGGATTCCCCAACACCCTTCCAGAGGGTTTCACAAAGTTTGGCTATCAAGAAACCTCATTTGTGAGCTTCTACAGGAAGTCTGCAGGGGTTCTACAGGATGTTCAGATATTTCTACAGGATGTTCAGAAATTTCTACAAGATGTCTAAAAAGTGAATTTTAGAGGATGGGTGAGTAAGGGAAGATGCATGGATGGATAAGGAGGTAGAATAGGGGCCTGGAGTGACCCAGAGACTGGTGGGTGGAGTGGTGAGAAGGTGTAGAAGGCTGACTTGGCTTAAAGAAGGCTAAGGCAATGATTGAGCAAGTAGGTAGGGTTACGTGGGAAAAAGGACAAATGGGAGACGAGGAACCTAGCTAGGAGATGGAACAGGTGGCTCAGATGAAGCTTATATGGATGAAAGAGTAGTGGAGATGCCCTGCACGGTGTACATTCAACCGAATCAACAAAGTCTTGCAAATGATCAAAGTCCTAGCTAATCTAGTCTAACTATCAATAACAATGAATGAACAACAACTTTATTTGGAAAGAAAACCATGTACATCAACTATGCAAAGAAACATTTCAGATATCTAAAGCCATAACTAATTTCTGCAAAGGAAAACAATGCACTAAGGATTGCATGGTCAAGCAAACTAGTGTTTTTGTTGGGGCAGCACTGTTTCTTCAGTTCCAGCCCCTGATCCAATAAGGATGAGGCGAAACTGAGAGTGTGGTTATCCCTTTTCTTTGGAGCTTTTTCTGTTATTATCTTACCAAAACACCTGAAGCAATTCTATTCATAAACAGTGATCTATCCAAGCAACACAACTAAATCTACCTAACAGAAATACGTTTCAAATGCATAAAGGGAAACAATGATGCATAAAGGAAAAGTAACAGTACAGAAAGGAAGCCCTAGGCTCTCAAGTTGGGCCCAACCCTGAGATCTATGGCTCCTATTGAAAACTCAGAGTTGATATAAAATCGGATTGCTTCTCATTATCAAAAAATAGTCATAAGAGTTATGCCAAAAATGGCTACAAGAGAACAAAGTAAAGCTAACAGCACTGTAGTGAAAAATATGAAATGGTTTCAAAAGTCCCTTACGAAGGCTGAGGCCTCAAAATTTATACATCATGAGGGCCCTAGCTGGCCTCCTAAATCTATGGAACTCGACTGTCCAAACTGTGAGTTAGACAGTCCCTTCCAAAATCTGCTTGGCTGCCTTCTAGATCCGGTTTTGGTGGCCTTTGGAGCTCGGAGTTGGGGTGAAGATCCTGAGGAAGGGTTATTTAATGCCATAGACAACCCCCCTACGAATCCTCA
>APFE030046436.1:239608-265638 GCA_000404065.3 Pinus taeda | reverse complement strand
GAGCAGTTTTCTTTTCCAAAGCGATTACACTTTTTTCGACAGTGAGAGCTTCTTTCATGTTTTCAGCCAACGTAGGTTGTTTAGCCCTATCTACAAAAATGGCTATGTTTGAGGGAAAGGCTGTAATATACCATTCACTTCTAACTTGTTCACTTGGCTTATCATCGGTAGGTATTTTGTTCAAGAGTTTGTTAAATCGGGAGTTAAAATCCTTAATTGGTTCTCTTGACTCGATCCTTAGATTGGAAAGGTCATTGATGAGTGTAGCCAAGGATCTATCATCGCCGTATTTGGTAAGAAACTGTTCCTGAAAGATATTCCAACTGGTGATGGACGCAGCGGGCAAGGAAAAATACCAAGACCCTGCTGATCCTTGTAATGTATAGGGGAACAATCTAACTACAACATCTTCTTCTGTTACTCCCTTCAGATTGAATGATAACATAAAATTATTTATGTGTTCCTCGGCTGACGTTTCAGCATCTGGATTGAACTTCGATAACCATTTCTCAGGATAATCGGGTAATGGATGTAAAGGCGCAGGCATGGTGACTGCCCCAGGACTTCTCCATGGTCTTTGAGCCATTTTGGGAGTACCAACGATTTCCCGTGGTGTTCCAGGTGCATGGGGAGGAGGTGGAAATGAAGACTGAAAGGGTTGTGATGCTGGAGGTGAAGTCCCTTGGTGAACAACAATATGTAATGGTGAGGTGGGTGTTTGACTTCACACAGGTGATGATGAAATGGAAGATGATGGAGAAAAGGTTTCACTACCAGAACCTTCAGTGCTCTTTTTAATCCTTTTCCTTTCAGGCAAAGGAAACTCAGGTGGTTCAATACCGAGTTTTTCGCTTTGAAGTCTGGTAAGGTGAGGAGGTAAGTGGAATTGCAAAGTCTGACTGCCTTGTTATACTTCAGATCTAGGAGGTGAAATCGAGAAGCCTTGAAGTTTCTGGATGATAGATTGAACTTCAGGGGACTCCGGACTTAAATGTTCTGAAGTATGATGTGGTTGAGCAGTAGTAGTTGATCCTTCCTCTTCTCGTCTGGATACTGATGATTTATAGTGCGAACGAGAGGTCCGAGGAGAGGCGGAGGGTGATTTACTCTGTTAATGGTCTGTAGGTTTTGGCTTACTCGCCATTCATAGTGGATGGCCCTCCTTCTAGCGCCAAAAATGTTGATGCCCTGAAAATCATTGTATCAACATTGGGGGATAACCACCCGGTCTGGACCTTAATACAACTCCTTTTCTGTTTGGGATGGTGGCTCCGACTGGATATAATGGGACCAGTTTCCCAATAATGAATAAAAGGGGTGGATGAGTGATAGGTTGTCTGATCTAATGATAGGCGAATAACTTAATCTATCAACAAAATAAGAGAATTAATACTAATCCCGGGAACAATTATTCTTTTGAAATGCAGCGTTTGATGATCTTTGTCTATTGACAGGCATATAGATGACTCTATCAAATAAACATAGATATTTATTCATTCAGAGATTACTTCATTTAAATAGTTAAACAAAGTGATTAACACAAGGTTGCTGCACTTATCATTTATATCATCGATACATACATGATTGGAAGAAAAGCATACTATAAACAGCTAATAGCGGAATGAATAAAGAATGCTGTTAAAACACACATATATATGCGACAATAGCAAGAGCGATCAAATGACAATTCATATAAAAAGAATGAGCCCGGACATAGATAATAGTACCATATGATCTTCTAATCAATCCCAATATCAATCACTATTTGAAATTCTTTCTTCAACGTAGAAATACTTTCAAACAAAGACAGTAGTGCACATTTGTATAAAAGCTTCCTTATCAAAATTAGAATGATTGGTCCAGTTTTATAAAAGAATATCCCTGAAGTACAATAGTGCAACTTCAGGGTTTAAGTCATATACAAAACTTTATGACCCTTTCTAAATGCATGAAAGGGTCTATAAATACTACACTAAACTAAATATCTATGAAACTAAAATCCTACTTAATTGGTATCAATTAATGATAACTATTTCCTTGGCAGCGATCTGGAAGTCGGCGACATGAATCATCATTTAGGATTTTTGCCTTTAAACCTGAGTTGACTTATCGCAAGAATTGGCTCCACTTCGGGTGGTCTGTTGAGGCGAGAACTGAGTTGGGCAGCATAGGTGGCATCCTGAATATCGGGGATGATATACCCGATCGCATCTATAAGGCATTTGAGGGCGGCTCTCTGGCTGTGCGGCTTGACTAAAAAGAACCAATAGGCATCCCACATCAAACTGTTAATTCCTGCGATTAACCTTCCATTTTTCTCTAGCTCCGGGTAACATGACTGCTCCAATATTTTCGTTGTTGTTAATTTGCCTGGAGTACATTGAGAAATCATGTTAGACAAGTAAAGAGTATTATTAACCAATTCAACCAAATTACTAGTGGTTGTCTTGCATCTTGAAATCGCTCTTTCTGCCTTCATTAACTTAGATTGCCATTCTGTAAATAATATTTCTTTATGCGATTCTAGAATCCTTGGTAAATTAGCCGCTTGTCCCTGATCTGTATCTTGCCATTCAAGAAAATTGGTCAATGTTTCTTCGGCTTGATCCAAGTCTGTTCTAGCCTTTTCTACTTTCTCACTTATGGATGCCGTTAAATCTCATAATGGTTCCGCCTGGGTGATTTGCTGACATAAAAGCTTCATCTGATTTATCAATCCCTTGTTTATTTGAAATGCCTCTGATTTGAATTCATTTATCTGCGGGAGCTTCTTTGTTTGCTCAAGCTGAGCTGATAATTGAGCAATCTGCTCATCTTTGGACTTCAACATTTGTTCATTTGATGCTTTTAGTTGCGCCAATACCTTAGACAGCTCTTTCTGCTTTTGGACTGCACTGTCATCAATCCTCTGTTTTTCTTCCTGCAATTGTTTAGTCAATTGATTGTTTATTTGTTGTTGTACTACCAATTGCTGTTCTGCCTGCTCTGCATTTTGCTGTGCTTCCGATAGTTGCGCTTGTAGAGAAAAGATATCCTGGTCTTTTGTCTTCAATAAACTGCTCACCTCTGATGCTCTGTCTATTGTCGCCGTCGAATAGGCTCCAGCATATTGTGATAGTTTTGCCAAATCATCAGAGGGGTCAAATTCCTCTTTCCAAAGCACATTGCCCGTCACTGTTTGTTCTAGGAATAAAGAAGGTTAATCAGTCCTTCTCCTCTTCCTTTGTCGTTTCACTATAGCTTTATGTCTTGGGCTATAGAAGACATCTAAGGGAGGAATCTCTTCAATCTGCAAAATGACTTGGTCGGAAGGATCCTTTGGGATTATTTCCACTTCTTTTGACTTGGGTGGGTCGTTGGTTTCACCTGAAACCTGCTTCGAAGTCGCCTCCTATGTATTGACCTCTTTTGATGTCTCGTCATCTTTAGAGCATTCAAGATTGCCGATAATTGAATTAAATTGCTGCCATTCCTGGAGCAATTTCGGATCAATCTGAGTATCCTCATTTACATTTAAACTGCTCTGTTCTTTCTGTTTCGCCTGGGTCTCTTCTTGTCTTTTTTCATGCACTTCTTCCTGTTCCTTTGATGTAACAGGAGGTTCTTTAACAAGTTGCTGCTCAGGCTCGCTTGATTCTGTTGTTGGAATCGTCGCTAACAGATCTAGAGGCAGAGTTTGCAACCTCTGCTCTCTAAGTCTGTTGAATTCAACTAGTCCTTCATCTTTGTATTCAATTATAGCGAGCGATTTAACTTGATACATTGACTCGACCAATGAGAACAAGTCCTCAAATCTATCTTCTTTATGCTCGAACTTGGTCAATTTGGCCTGTTCGAGTGCATTATAGGCGACTTTGCGTGGATCAAATCGCCTACTAGGAAGAGTTGCCAGAGTTAATGACTTTATTTTCTCAACTTCTTTCTCTGCTTGTTCGAAATCATGTAGAGTGTAGATACCACATCTCAAGGGAAAAGAGGGCCAGACCTGCTTCTTAGCTTTCTTTAGAGTTTGTGTAACTCCATCGGAGGTGATCTGATAGGCCATCTCCCTGGCCAGCAGTTTATCAGGTATATATAAAGGAAGAACGTGAGGTTTGGCTCGACTGCCAAAAATTATGATATAAGTGAACTTTTCCTCCTCAAACCAACTTCCTATGGATGTTAAATCAATCCCTGCTTGGTAGGAAATCTTAGGGGCATGCTTATTGAAAATAGAATGATGAATGGGCAACATGAAGCCATTGCAGATTTGATATAAATGGTGCTTGTAGTTGGTATTCCACAACTTTTGATGGTATATGTGAACGGGTGTGGGGTCTTGCGACGTCCACCTCCATCCGAGCACGAGAAATTCAGAATTAAAACACAGGACATCTAATATATAGGCACTGTAGTAAAATGGGGGAATGAGCCTTTCAGTGATGCGGGACTTGGATCTAAAATCAAGGACTGTGGATGCTAACTTATCAGACAATATAGTTGCCCAATCCATTATTTCACCACTACATGTCGCTTCCATCAAGGGAACCATTTCTATAGTAAAATTGGTGGAATCATGTAATCCCCACAACCTACACATCATTATTCCAGCATAGCAATAAGGGGAGCATAGAGAATCTACCGAGTACTTACCCGAAGATTCGTGTTTGTGTTTTGCCGGATTTTGTCTCCAATCCCGAATGGGTTCGGATTCAGTTTCGTTCTCAGCTCAGAATTTCTCGAGAAATGCCGTGTTATATTTATTCTCTGCCATAGGTAAATGATACATTTGCCTCAAATCCTCAGCTTGAAAGGAACCGAAAATTCTCCCATCTCTGGTGCTGAAGGTTCTGTCTGTAATTGGGATTTCCTGAATTGCCCATCTCACCACATCTGTATATGGGAGGATTTGTTTCCGAGACGCTATCCGATGAAGAAAAGAGTTGGCTAAATCCTTTAGATTAGCATCAGATTTGCGAGTGCTGTCAGCTGAAGCTTGAACTACTGTCACCATTGGCCCTTCGGCTTCAATCAAATTGTAGGTACCTTGCCAAGTAGTTCTGGCGAGTCCTAGGCATGTAGTATCCGATATTAATCCATTCTTTTTAGTACCTGGATCAACGATGGGTTGCCCTGTGGCCGGCGAAGCGGAAGCCATTGTAGTTTTCTTGGACTTCTTCCCCATTCTGCTTGAAGCTATTACTTCGGAAGAATTCTGCACAGGAATGATAATGAACGTAATACAGAAAATTGATAGCGCAAATCGAATATGAGTGAGATATATATCGATAAATGCATGGCGAATGATTAACTTAAGGTGGCCTCGGATAGAATCTGTACAAAGATCTTAGGCTTACTGTTTCATTAAATGGCCGTTAAGACCTGTCAATCCTTTAAATGCCATTCATTTCGATTATTGGCGGAAAGATTTATTTGAAGCGTGCCTTGGATGTTTTGGCGGTTGAGCGCGGATGAATGGCTCTTCGGAAGATAAGGCTTTTAATACAAATTAATCATAATAAACTTGCTTTAATATTTTCTTTGAAATTTACGCTTTTGGCTTTATCGCAATCGGGTGTCGGGGAAATCGTAAATCGTTACATTGGTTCCATTTGGAATCCCCGATCGCCGATAGCGATATCGCATCACGTCGGGAGTACTAAGTGGGGTGTTTTAAAAGCATGCATGGTTGATCACCGATTGCCGATAGCGATATCGCATCGCATCAGAGCAAAAGGGAGCTTTATTGCGCTAGCTTATTATCGCCGATATCCGATAGCCTATTTCGCATCGGAGAAAACCAATGGGTCCTTAAGTTGTGTTTCCTTTGTCATTGCGATATGCGATATTGCGATCGCTTTATCGCAATGATAAAAGATTAGTCATTTATATATAAGGCCTTTGATTGGTTCATCAAAAAGGTTTAGTAATGTTTTATTTTATTATTTCGGACCTTTTTGAATAAGACTAAGTTGATACCAATTAAAATTTAAAAGGGACCCTTTTCATATTATAGTTTTAGGATAATATTGATATGAAATGGGGGGTTGTTGTAGGGCACAACAATTGGCGATTCGTTGGAAGAAACAGTTATCTCTGAAAAGTATGGAAATACTTAAACTTTTTCAAAATATAAATTTCATCAAAAGGGAAAATTCTAATATAACTAGGTATACTTGCATTCCAAATAAAATGAAACTCTCTTTGCTAATTCCCTCTCTTGTTTAAAATTAGATACATTCTAAATTTTAAATTGGCCTCTATTGGTTGATAATGATAAAACATAAAACCTTTCCAAATCAGCTTTTAGAATTAACTCCTTTGTCATAGGTAGAGCCTCTGCTGCCAACAAACGTTCATAGTTTCGACAGGGATACCTTTTAACCATGTCATTGTCCATTGTCCCATTCATCTCAGAGTATGATTAACAGAATGAATTCAAAACATGCTTTTCACATTTTGCATTTCTTTTCTATTTTCTGTTATTTTTGTAAGATAAAAATCCATTGCCCTGGTTTGGTGGCCAGTTGAGTGACAGTGCCATTCACTGGTAGTAATTTAACCGAACAAGCTGGCTCGTGATGAGACCCCTTGTCTTATAATTAAAGCCATTACCCTGTTTTTGTATGCAGTATTGGTAATGTCAGCTAAACTATTTCCCTATGAACATGGTAAGCAGGCTTGTAATAAGACCTCTTATCTTTTATATCCAATGTTCTTAGAATTACACTCTAAATAATCACAAGCTTTGGTGAGTGGGATAGACAATTTTCTCCTTAAGAGTAAATGGATGACAAGGTAAGAGTTTGAAGATGCTGAAATTGGATTAGTTCCTATTTTGATATTGATAACCTTTTTGTGACTAATTTGAAAACCTAAAATGGTTTACAATATTTCTAAACTTTGAGAGGCGTTCACTAAGATTGAAGTGTGGTTTCAGAATGCAATTATATCTAATTCCTAGAAATCATCCCTTTTGTTTAAGACTTCTATTTTTAAAAGTAAATATCACATTACTTGTTTTAAGCAACTCTTTAAGTACAACAAAGGTCAATGGAAGATACCTCACAACTTTATTTTCTAATGTTCCTACAAACTACAAAAATGCTATTAAAAGGAGAAGGGGTTACCTCCTCAATTGAAGAATTTCTCCTTTAAGCTAAAGGCCATTAACAGGGAGAGAATCTCTCAAGCCCTGATAAAATCTTGTAATATGGAAGGCGAATGGCCTATCTTTTCACGATCTTTGAAATAGTCAGCCCCACATCTTCTGAAACTTGGTGTGTTTTCCCTTATCTTCATGGGCTTTGTCCCATTTCAGAACTAAATCACCGACTTGAAATTGTTTGGAACCGGATGAGAGTGAATCAAATGATGACTTGATGATCTGTTGATGTTTCACATGAATGACTTTGGCTTTTTCTCTTTCCTCTTCTAATTTTAGAATTTGGTCGTATCTAAGTTGTAAAGAAGAAGAAGGGCTTTCTTCAATAAATTAAACTAGGGCTAGAGAAGGGAGGACAAGATTTGTTGGTAGCACTGCTTCTTTTCCATACACAAGATTAAACGGGGAAGAACCTATAGAAGCCTTTTGCGTTATCCTATCAGCCCATAATGCAAATATTAAAGATTTGTGCCAGTTCTTATGATTCTGTTCGATAGTTCACTTAATAATTTTAATCAGATTTTTATTTGTAGATTCTGCTAAACCATTACCCTGGGGATAATAATTAGCAGAGTATTTGAGTTTAAATCCTCTTTTAATTGCGAAATAAAACATAGCATTGCCTGAAAAGTAAGATGCATTATCAAAAACAAGAGCACTTGGGACACCAAACTTGGTAATGATGAATTGGTCTATGAATTCAATAATAGCTTCAGAATTTGTTGTCTTTAAAGGAATCGCTTCAACCCATTTAGTAAAATAATCAGTAGCGGTAAGGATATACTTATGCTGTTTGGAAGAATGTGGAGTGATTTATCCAATGATGTCCAATCCCCATTGCTCAAATGGTTGTTCAATGTTGACTGGTTGCAAAGGGAAAGCTGGTTTCCTTTGTCTTCCGCTAGAAGTTTGGCAATTTCGGCATTTCCTTACATATTCATGAGCATCTCTAAACAGAGTGGGCCAATAATATCCAACATGGATGACTTTGTGAGTTGTTGTATCAGCTCCAAAGTGGCCTCCTGCCAGTCCATCATGTAATTCCTGCAAAACCTTTTGTGTCTCAGGTTTTTCTAGGCATCTTAATAAAATCGAATCATAATTTTGCCTAAAAAGCACATCATCAATAATTGTAAAATTTTTTGCTTTCAACCTTATGGCCCTTTTGCTTTTGTAAGACAGGTTAGGAGGTGCATATCCATTTTTCAGATAAAATATTAAATCAACATATTGTGATTCAGAGTCAGCGATACTTATCTAGTTGATCTCTTCGAATTGATTTGTATCACCTGATTCTGGAATGTTGGATGCTCCTGCCAACAACCTGCAAAAACCTTGGCCTCTAACAATCTTTGCTGGTTTAATTTCTAGGTCATATTCTTGAAGTGCTGTTACCCAGTTTGCCCTTTTTTCTCCCAATTCTCTTTGGATTAATAGTTGCCTTACTGAAGGGAAAGGAACTATAACTTTTGTATGGGCTTTTAAAAGGAAGGGTCTGTAATGCTTGACAGCTTTATATACAACAAAGGCTTGTTTTTCTACTTCGGAGTAATTTAGTTCAGCACCTTGAAGATTAGAACTATAGAATGCAATGGGTGCTTCCAAATTGTGATTGTTGATCTGTGTGAGTACTGCTGCATAAGACAAATCGGATGTGATAGTATACAATGTGAAATGATTAGAAAAATTAGGAGTATTTAAAGCGGGGGCGTTGATTATTGATTGTTTGATCAAATCAAATGCTTCCTTTTTTGTCGATCCCCACTTAAAGACTGAATTTTTCTTAATCATAGTTTGAAGTGGCAAAATGATTTGAGAAAAGTCTGGAACGAATCTCTTAACAAAATTGATTTGGCCTAAAAATGACTGCATGGATTTCTTATTATGAGGAAAATGGATTTTAGAGATTTCTTTGATCCTGTCCAGATCAATATAAATGCCATCTTTAGAAATAATAAAGCCTAGGAGCTTTCCTTGATCAAGAGCGAAAAAGGATTTTTTAGGGTTAAGGGAAATACCGTATCTCTTGCAGCGTTGAAAGATTTGATTTAAATCATGCAAGTGATTGGATCTCTCTTTAGAAAATACAGTAATATCATCTAAGTAGACGACTACTGTTCTGTTAATCAACCCTTTAAAAGCGATATCCATCGCTCTTTGAAACGTGGCTCCTACATTAATAAGTCCGAAGGGCATTTTCTGATACGCATACGTTCCCCATTTTGTTCTGAATGTGGTTTTGAGTCGGTCATCAGGATGGACCAAAATTTGATTATATCCTGAAAAACCGTCTAAAAAGGACATTAACTCAGAGCTCGCCACTGATTGGAGTATCTGCTCCATAGTGGGTAATGGGAAGTTATCTTTTAAGCTCTCCTTATTTAAATTTCTAAAATTGATACAAATCCTTATGTCGCCATTTTTCTTTCTGACTGGCACCATATTGGAGACCCAGTTTGAGTGCCGAACGGGAAAAATAATCTTAGCTTTCAAGAGTTTATTGAGTTCCGATTTTATTTGACTCTCTAAGTTTGGATGTATTTTCCTCAACTTTTGTTGAACTGGTTTCTGTTCGAGAAGCACCAGAATGGTATGCTGGATAATGGATGTATCATATGTTTTCAAATCATCATATTTCCAAGCAAAAACATGTTTATTTTTTCGTAACAGTCTAATGAATGCTTCCTTTTCTAACACGGAAAGTCCTAATCCTAAATTAATGTTTTGAGGAGTTTGTTCAGTGCCAAGGTTTATCCATTCAAACCTTAAGGTAGAGCTTTGGAGCTTCGTATTGGTCACAGGTTTAAACTTGTCTTTAATATCGTAAAGATCCTTAAGCTTCACCACAGGCTTTGGGATTGAATTTTCTTCATGCTTACCTCGCATTTGAATATCATGTTCATCTTCCTCAATGATTTGATCATCATAGGATTTTTCAGAGGTTAAAAACTGTAAAATGTCTTCATCGTGGTTGAATACTCTCCAATTAGTGACATTGTCAAGAATTGATGGCCTAAAAAGCAATTCTACCGAAAATCTATCTGGGTTATAGTCTTCAGAAGGGAGGAGCTTGGAAGCGACATTAGCTAGCAAGTCGGCTGCTGAATTTTGAGACCTGGGAATGGAAGAAATATTGAATGCTAAAAAGTGGGAGGTGAGTTCTTGTACCAACGATTGATAATGTTTGAGATGGTTCGAAAGGCAATGAATCGTATTCCTTACCTGCTTAACTATGATCTCAGAATCTCCAAACACTTTCAAGTATTGGACTTTGAGGCCAATTGCTTTATATAATCCTTGGACTAATGCTTCGTACTCAACTATATTATTTGTGCATTCAAACTCTAGCCTACAGGACAGCATTGTTTTTTCTCCTTGTGGGCTAACCAAAATACATCCTGCTCCTGATCCTTCGCTAGACTTGGACCCATCGAAATATAAAGACCAAAACAAAGAATTATCTACAATCTTATTTACAAAATTCTCAGTAACATTAACACATCTAGACGTGTTAGTCTGTGAAAAGTTTTCAACTTGTGATGTGAAATTGTTTACCGAGAAAGGAGATGGATGGGCAATATAATTGCCAAAAAATGATTCAGAAGAATAATTTCCTAAGATATTGTTGTTAAACGCAATTGGTTGATTTTCTTGTTCGAATTATGTAACAGTGTGGGTCATGTGTTTCTCCCGATCGATCTTTATTTGATTCGGCTTACCCTTATAGGGGAGCCACATATGGGACCAATCGGTGGAAATATACCCATGGAGCTTTTTCTGACCAATCCCTGCTTAAAATTAACCCATAGAACTCAGGTATATCGGCGATTAGAATATCAATCCTTTGGACAATTCTTGGATCTGCTGATAACCTGATTGTTACAGAGTTTATTTCTCGTAAAACTTGAACTTTAGTTCTATCTACTGCACAATGTGAATTGAGGATTTCTCGAAGTTCTATGTTCAGTTTAGAACAAACTGAAGCTAGCATTATATTGGATGATGCCCCAGAGTCAATTAAGCAGTTATGAGATTCGATTGTAAATTTCATATGTTAAGAGGAAAGGAGGAGTATGGGAATTTGATCTATCTCCAATTAGAATTGTATCAGTTGCCTCAACTCTACCAGAAGGTGGTTGGTCCTGAATCGCTTGCAGCTTTAGTACTGGGAAGAGGTGAAGAAGGAACTGCATCAAGTTCTTTGAGAAGTAATTTTTGTTGATGTTTTAATTTACTGAGTTCAAACATGGTGATGTTTACCTTAGTTTTCTTCATATCATCAACAATATTATAGTCCATTGAATCAGATACTACCAACGTCTTAGATGATGAAGGTATATTGGAGGATGACGGTTGATTTTGAGATACTGTTGCAGCTGGCTTCCTTGTGGGTACCTTTTCCTTTGTAGTATTGGTACTAGCACTCCTTTTCTTCAGGCCCTTTGTAGTATGGATCCTATGAAATGAATAATCAAAACCACATGATATGAAGTGAAAAAAAAAATAATAATTCTTAACCTCTAGATATGAAAGCAAATAAAAACAATTACTCTTAACCTCTCAGACAGGAAAAGATATGAAAGAAATAAATCTTAATCTATGAAAAACAATAAATCTTAATCTATGAAAAAAATAAATCTCACACATTATAGATGGCCAATCCAAAGTCATGAGGGATGGAAAGTTGAGAGGCTCCAAATACAAGCATAACCAAATCAAAGTGAACATCACTCATGAGTATGGTGCCAAATCCAAATTCTATATTCAAGGCAAGAGCATTTCCCCAACTTTTCACATCTCAATGATAGGATAAAACTTCCCTTATTTATACAAAAAGATGAGAAGCTATCTCATTAATGAGAGTCCATGAATCTCTCCCTATATCTCTAGAGTTACAATCAAAATAGGAAGTGATAAGACACATGTCTTCTTAGAGTTTCAATTCAAATAGGAAATGAGAAACATATCCTTATGATCCCATGATATTCTCCACTCAAATTCGAATTTGGTTTTGGGAGGCCACATAAGGGTCTTTTAGAAGCTTCCTTTTGACCTACACATGTCAACAATCTCATCCCACTTGTTAGGTATAATCATATGCAAATTATTTTCTAATTTTTAACCATAAATTCACTTAAAAATGCTAAGAGTTAATAAAGTTTGGAAAAACATAAATGTGACCCAATAATGATAATGGTAAGGTAAATGTAATGAAATGGAGGTAAATGTGATGAAATAGAGGTGGAGTGAAGGTGACAATATGGAAATATAAGTGAAAATGTAATGGAAGTGAATGAAAATTTCAAGGCCCAACACTACGGGTGAAATTCATTTCCCTTAATCTTCTGTCTGCCTCCTCTCCTGCAGCTCTGCTATTGCAAATGAAGGGACCAATTTGGGATTTGTTCCTGAATTGGGGCCTCTTATTGGCTGATATAAAATGCACCTCATCTGCATTAATCATCTGTCTAATGTACTATAGTGCAAAGATCCTCATGGGGAGGAACTTTGGTCATTTGTAAGGGGCCAACTCGCAGCCACACACTTATTTAAGTTTAATTTTGGTACAAGTACCAATCACCTGTTCCGGCTTGATCTGTTAATTGAATAATCCTCTTTATTTCTTCATTGATCCTGGGCTCTGCAGTCCCACTTAGGAGGCTCATTGCTGGGTGGAAAAACATTTCCACAAATGTCTTGTGACTGAAGTCTTTTTGATATTTCATTACCAATGTTGTCTAGAATATCACCGATTGAGGTTAACCTTCATCATTCATTTTGCTTAATGAAAACTAGAACCTTTCTGCATGAAAATACAAAAACATATATACCAACACTGAGGAATAATGAAACACTTCATCAATGAAAAAATTGACAAGCTGCTCATGGATGGAATTTGCTAGAAATTGGCTGAATTCGAAAAGGACAGTGGGCTTGGATTCTGTTGAGAGGATAGAAAGGAAAGCTATAATAGCTTCACCAAGCCATTAGTCTGAATAATAGCCAAGTAAATAGGAAAGAACTGTGGTAATATGTCTTGTTTTATCAGGGAAAACAAAGGAAGAATAAAGTGGATTTTTTCTTGGCAGAGGTGTGTTCTCAGTCATTAAAAGTTCTAATGTTTTGGCTCTCTTAGAAAAATCAAGTTTTTGGTACATTTCAATCAGAACTTCATGGGAAAAGGGAGCAGTCCCTTCAATAACTAGGGCCTGCATCATCTGCATGATGGACTTGGCATCAATTGTGAATAAAATATGTCATGTTGGGGCTATCACTGCCCTTTGTTGTGGGTTGTAACATGAATGACACTTCTTGATTAGTTCTGGGCAATTGTGTGTTTTAGTGAAGATATAAAAAGGTAGATTAGTGTCCTAGAGGCATCTGTCATCCATCTCTTCCATGAATTTGTCCTCCCACTAGCAATATATATCAAACAAATCAAATTTTGAGAGAGTTTCATGGATCTTGAAATCTTTGTCAGCCAATGGTAAGCGATCTAAATCCAATGGCGGGTGCACCATTGGGTTAGATATTTTTGGTTCCTTCTTCTTTGGTGCCATTTCAGTCTTCTCTGACGCTTTCCTTTGAAAACTGTCCTGTGTTGAACCTGTAATAGAAAGGGATAAAAATAAGTGGGATTTCAGTGAGGGAGAAAGAAAAGGGATTAACCAGAGATGGGATTCAATAATAGGAAATGGTAATTGCTGCAGGAAAATGAGCTATCTTGTAATGTATTGCTGTTCTTTGGATTCACTGTGTGTTCTCTATGATGGCTAAATGAAGTGGAAAGACGTCTGCAAGTTAAAAGTAGCAATTAAAAATTGAAATCGGTGTGAACTGGTGGTTTTATGACTTGGAATCATGCAATTGGATTGGTTTGATTTGGCGTGGATCTGTTGGCTAATTTTCCAACCCATTGATTGCTCAATGACAGGAATGGAAGTGATTGGGTGGATGGGACGGGTTGGCGTTGTGAGGTGGTGGGGGTATCCAACAATAAAAATAGTGAGTGGTTTGAGTAGTAGCGAAAACAACTTTTTGGGGGGCTTGGGTAGTGGTAGGTGGCCTGAGAGGGGGGGAGTTCGAATTCATGAGGGCGCGACACATAAGGGGGTGGAAACCGTCAACTTTGGACTCCCCCTCTGGGATTAACTTTCAGAGGGTGAGGGGGGGGGGCGGGGTTGGAAAGGGACAAGGGCCATTAGATCGGGTGGAGTGAGTGGGGATGGTGTGATAGATGGTGAGTAGATTAGATATGATGTGATGGGTGAGTACGGTGGTGGGATGGGAGATAAATGAGGGGTGGACTATAGAGATAAGGGGGTAAATAGTAAGGTTTAGGCGGGAATGATTATTAATGTGACATAAGACCCATTCCTTTTAAATTTCTTATTCCGACCTTGGAAAAGATTGTAATTTTTCTTCTAAACTTAGGAAAATATTGGAAAATGTCTTCCAACCTTTAAAAATTCCTTTGATATCCTTTCACTTTTCTTTGGATCTACCTACGCTTATTCTATAGCCTAGCATTTTTTGTTCTTTTCCATTTGCAGGGTGCACTTAGACTTGCAGACCCTTTCCTCTTTTTTCAATCTCTTTTTCTTTTAAAATCTAATCTACTCTATCACTTATTTCTTCCCTTGGTCCAGATTAAATAGTTGAACAAAATTTATTTTCTACCTAACTACTAATTTGCCAAGATTAAACTGTTTGGAAAATCTTTATTTTCTAAGCTCAACATAAATTGAATTATGTTCATTCATGCTTAGACTGTATAACTTTTTTGAGGTTTTCTTTTTCTTCTTTTTGTTTTCTTTTGTTATTTTTTATTTATTTATTTATTTATTTTTATATACCCTTCTTTTCATTTTTTTTTTTTTTTTTTTTTTTTTGTGAAATCAATTGAATATTGATCTATATGAACAATTTGAAACCTGCAAATTGTGAAATGCTCAATCACTTTGAGATCCTATAGATTATAGAACCCTAACAGTAGCTCCAGCTGGGGATGGTACTTCTTAGCCTGAAGTTTCAAAACACATGGCCAATAGCCTTGAATTCTTCAAATCTGTATTGTCCTCAATCTAATTTTTTTTTTTTTTTGTTTTCTAATGAACCGACCAACTAAAAACCTGAAAAATGTGATATTTACAATGGAATGAGGGAATCTGTGTGCTCATGAAAAGTAATGTTTCAACATCCTACCGTTGACAAGACCTCCTGATAATTCTGTTCCATCTAACTCCTTGAGAAAAAATGCATTATTTCCTCTAAAAGTAGAAATGATATATGGGCCTTTCCAAAGATTTTCAAATTTACCATGTTTCCCTTTGTCTTCTCTTCTTGAGTCCCATTTCAACACTTTGTCTCCCATATTGAAATCATCAACTTTAGTTCTTTTGTCAAAAATCTTCTTTATATTTTCCTGGACAACTTGAGTTCTATTGTATACTTCTTCTCTGGACTGCTGCAATTGGATTGTCTGATATATTCTTTTTTGAATATCATTTGGTTCACTTTGTACCTCTTGAATAATCTTCATAACTGGCACTCCAATGGAAGAAGGGAAAACTGCATCTATTCTATAAACAATTGAAATGGGGACATGCCAATGGATTTCTTTGTAGTCAATCTATCAGCCCATAATGCATAGATCAATTTGTTATGCCATGAATTCTTATTGTCCTATAATATCTTCTTAATGATGTTTAACAAAATTTTGTTGGAGGATTCAGCCAACCCATTACCTTGAGGATAATAAGCTGTTGAATGACCCAAAGAAATATGGTACTTATGACATAAATCCACCATCTTTTTTTATTCGAAAGCTGCAACATTATCAGTGATCAATTTCCTAGGACAACCAAATCTGGAAAGGATATTGGTTTCAAGGAATTTTATTATAATAGAATCAGTGGCAACTCTTGAAGGGGTGGCTTCTATCCATTTGGTAAAATAATATGTGGCAGTTAGGATCCATTTGTGTTGAGCAGATGATGAAGGATGAATTTCACCAATGAAATCAAATCCCCACTGTTGGAAAGGACTTTCAACAGGGATGGGTTTCAGGGGAAAAAGTAATAATTTTCTCTTCCCTTCAAAGATTTGGCACTTGTGGCAAGTAGTTACCATCTTATGGATGTCTGGGAATAGTGTAAGCCAATAATAACCAGCTCTAAGGATTTTATTAGCAGTTGTTTTCCAATAAAGATGACCTCCACAGTCACCTTCATGGAATTCCTGCATAGATTTGTCAGCATCATCCTTTAACAAACATCTAAGTAAGACACCTCCAACATATTTCTAATATAATATACCATCAAAATACAAAATTTGACTACTTTCAATTTAAGAAATATAGATTTTGTTTTGGATAATCTAGGAGGAGCATTTAAATTGAAACGAACATTTAAAAGGTCTGCATACCAGGGAGAATTTAGATATGCCTCCTCGATTGGTGGAGTTGCCAGTTCCTCAAGATCATCCAAATCAAACACCATGTTGATGTATAATGCATTGAAATTTGATTCAACCATCAATTTGGCTCATCCCTGTCCTTTAATCAACTTGGTGGGCTTGATTTCTATATCATATTCCAATATCATAGCTATCCATTTGCCTCTCTTCCCATTTGGTCCATTTTGAGTGAGAATATCTTTGACCACTATATTAGGCACATAAGCAATTGTATTAGAATGTAAAATGTAAACCCTGAAATCTTTTATTGCTTTAATTGGAGCAAATTCTTGTTTTTCCATGATATTGTACTTTAGGGAAGCATCTCTCAGAGCTTTACTAAAGAATGCTATTGGTTGTTCATGTCCTTCATTTTGTTCTGTAATAACACAATAGAAATAGTATGTTCAGATTCAAAAGAAAAAATAATGAAGTCTTTAGTGAAATATGGGCTGATTAAAACTGGTGCTTTTGTCAATGCATGTTTGACTAGATCAAAAGATTGTTTGGCTTAAATATTCCATTTGATTTCTGTGTCTTTATTGAGCATATTTGTTATATTCCTAAGTAGTTCAGCAAGATTTGGTATGAATCTTCTTAAAAAATTGATCTTTCCAATAAAAGGCTAAAGTTCTTTCATGTTTCTGGGATGACTGATTTTCAGGATGCCTTCAATCCTACTGGGGTCAATTTTAATTCCATCTTTGGAGATGATATGGCCTAACAATTTTCCTTCTTCAAGACCAAACAATGATTTCTTAGCATTGAGTGAAATACCAAACTTCCTGCATTTTTCGAATACTTTTCTCAGATGTGCTAAGTGTTCTTCATTAGTTTTTTAAAATATAGTGATGTCATCAAGATAAATCACAATGAAATGTCTAATCTCTTCTGAAAAAGCAATGTCCATTTCTCTCTGGAAAGTAGCACCTGCATTCATTAATCCAAAAGGCATTTTAACATACATGAAAGTTCCCCAAGGAGTAGTAAAAGCAGTTTTATCTTGATCATCAGGGTGCACTAAAACTTGATTGTAGCTTGAAAAACCGTCTAGGAAGGAAATCCTAGTAGAACCCACTACCCTTTGCAGTATGTGATCCATATTTGGTAAGGGATAGTTGTCCTTAAGGGAAACCTTATTTAAATTCCTAAAGTCAATGCAAAATCTTATCTCACCACTTTCCTTTCTTGTAGGCACAATATAGGATACCCAATTAGAATATCTAATATGAACCATGATCTTTGCATCATAAATTTTCTTGATTTCCCTTTCCACCAAAGGCATTAGGACATGATTTATCCTACGCAATTTCTGTTTGAATGGTTTTTGATTTTCTCTAATTGGAATTTTGTGTTGTATAATGCTAGTATCATAGGATTTTAAATCCTCATAGCTCAAGGAAAATACATCTATGAATTCTTTGAATAGATCTATATACTTTCTTTTAGCCATGAGAGGTAGTGATTTTGACAATTTTATAATTTTGGGGTTTTTCTCACTACCTATGTTGCATTCCTCAATGTTTGTTCTGGTTGGTTCCATTTTTGGCTTTCTAGCAACATCATTAAAGTCAAACAACTCTTCCAAAGGGGCAAGCCCTCTAGGTAAAACATTATCTTTGAGTTGTAGTATTTTGAATTCTTCTTTTTCTGGATCTTTATGTATTTCAGTTTTATGCACAATCTTATTTGCAGAAAATTTTTCATCAGAAAGAGGAGGTTTCCCTATATCAACAAGTACACCAGTTTGAAGGTCTAGTTCATCGTCCATATGATTCTATGTTGCTATCCTCAAATTCATCCTTTGATTGCAAAAAACTCTCAATCTGTTTATCACTTCCAAAAACTTGCCAATATCTCATGTTATCAGGCACTGCAGGATGGTGCTTGACTTCAACTATGTATGGTTTATTTGGATGAGGTAATTTACAAGTGATGGCTAAAAAAGCTAATCCATTTGCCAGGGAATTCTAGAGCCTAGGAATCACAACAAGGTCATATTCTTCAAAGGTTTTAAGAAAATCAATCACATCATTCTGGTATTCTCTCAATCTAGGGTGTTTTGTAGAATATTGTCCTTTGATTTGTTTGATGATGAGTTCAGAGTCTCCTTGGAAAAAAATTCTTTTAGCACCTACTTTTTTAAGCAACTTCAAGCCTAATAATAATGCCTCATATTCTGCTATGTTGTTTGTACACAGAAAGTTTAGTTTATAAGAATAACCTTGAGCCTGATTAGTTATTGGATTATATAATTAGAATCCTGCTCTTGATACTGTTTTAACACATGAGCCATCAAAAGTCATATTCCAAAGAGGTCTTGTTTCAGGGTTCTGCTGCTTAATGGGTATTTGTGTGTCCTGTTCCTCATCAAGTTCATTTTCTGTGTGCTTGACTTGTGTATCTATGTCTCCATCATTGTCATTATACAGTATGAAGGAATCAAGATTAGTATGGATTGAGTAGAGGGGGTAGTTGTCAGGATTTTCTTGACTACTCACCATGTATTTCATTAAGGTTTCTCTATAAAGTCTCCTTGGTTGGCCAAATACCAATATTGTGGCATATGTCATATCCATTTGTAATGTTCCTTATAACTTAGCTCCCAAAGATCTTGATATAGCATACCATACTTAGGAGGAATGTCAGCTACTACTATATCCATCACTAAAATTTTTGCTGGTATCTCGGCTAGTGTGACACAAAGGTCCTTAATGAGACCTAGACATCTAACCTTGCTAGAATCAAATGAATATAGATCTTTATATGGTCTAGTGACTTCAAGTCCAAGTTTTTGCATAACAATTTTTGGCATGAGATTATGTGATGCATATGAATCTAACATAGCATTATGAAGGATCTTGTCATGAATATTGAGGCTGACATAAAATTGAGGAACACCCCCTTCTTGAGGTTTTCCATCAACTTCTGGCCCAAACAATAGTTCAGGCTGGTCATCATTCAAATTCACTGTATCAGTGTTTTCCCCTACATTGAGTGCTTTTAGGACTTGGGACCTATACACATTTTTGTTTACTAATTTAGTAAGAGGAATAGAGATATTGAGTTTAGCAATTTCATTCTCAATGCTGAGGGTGCTTGGTTTCTAAGCAGGTTCGAGAAGTCAGTGTTTTCAACTATGGTCTTTGTTATAAACTCCATTTGTTTACTTGTAGTAGGTGCTTCAGTGATCCAGGTGGATATTGGTGGCCACCCGCAAATTCCACTTGGACCACCATCATTGTTTCTTTCAATTTCCCTAATTGTAGCACAATTTACTATTTTTAGCAATTTTTTGGGTCTTGAACTTTCAGAGCCGTTTTGAGGCCCTAAACGACGTTTTTTTTTTTTGGGAAAACTGGGAGCAACATGGGTCCATGGACTAATGTTTCTCTTCCCAAAGTTGTAGTCCTCAGATAGATCTTTCTAACAAGGTATTGTGTGTGTCAGACAAAGATCATATGCCAAAGTTACGACCCCGGGAAGTTGATGTATCAATTTACCCAAAATGGGGCCCATAGTTTAGCGCTTCATCTCCTAGGGTTAGGTTTTTGGATGTTTAGGGTTTTCCATTGTTTCTCAACAATAAATAAGCCTTCGAGCCTCATTGTAAGACAGTTTAGAGGCATGTATCCACCACATCTCTTCTTAGAGATAAGCTACCATCACCCTAGCTAGTTTATTTCCATTTCTGTTTGTAAGCATATTCCATTATTTTATAGTAATGAAATGAAGTATTATTTCTGCTGCATCTTCGTATGTATGATTATATCTGTAATTTGTTGTGTTCCTATTTAAATTCGGATCAGTGGTATCAGAGCGGTCTGCTCTTTCTTTGTCTTTCTTTGCATGTCCCCAACGAGGTCAGGATATAAGGAGTTAGGGCTTGAACTAGTTGAACCTTTGCAAAACCAACCTTGAAAATCCCGATGGCCTCCCATGGTGGATGAAAAGAAAGACGAGGGGGCAGGATATCCTATCAAAATCTTGCTCGAAGAGGCCCTCGAGCGACAAAGGAACACAATGATGGACAACTTTGCCTAGATCCTTCAGTAACTACCTAGGGGCGACACATCTACTTCCAGTAGCTACTCTAGAAGCACCACACCCTTTAAGGTGCAAGTTAACTTTGACATTCCCATATTTGAGGGTTAGATAGATGTAGAAACCGTAGATAAATGGTTAAATATGCTAGAAGGGTATTTTTCTATTCATGATTTTTCCAGCCGAGAAAAGATTACTTTCGCTCTTCTCAAAGATGTTCCCCATGTCAAGGACTAGTGGGAAACCTATTGCGAGTAGAAGGATGAAAGTACGGCCTCACTGTTTTTAGCCGCACCCACTTGGAATTCATTCTAGGCTACCATCAAGGAGAAGTACTACCCTGTCGAAAGCTATGAGGATCAATACATAAAGTGGACCATGCTGCGGCAGGGAAGGGACCAAGACGTGCTAGAGTTTACCAATATTTTCCATACCCTTTGTACAAAGTTGGGTATCAAGGATTCAGAGCAACATTTGGTACTCAAATACCGTGACTGCCTACACAAGTACATCCAGGATGAAATAGAATTCTTGAACATCTCCTCGCTTGGCATGACCTATCGATATGCTGTCAATATCGAGAAAAATTTTAAACAGAAGAAGCAAGACTTTGGATCTGTGAATTCGAAGAAAGGGAAAGGTGCCCCCAAATCGTAGAACAAAGGAGAAAGCCAAAGTGAGATGACCCAAGACAACCTACCAAAGCTGCAACCAAAGAACAGCGTCACGAAGTCGAAAAAGGACACGGGAAAGTGGTGTGAGTTCCATAAGAGCTCCACTCACAACACAAATGTTCTAACTTTGAGTATCGGGAGAATCAGATGCATGTTCTAACTCTGAGTTAGAACCCGACAAGGGAATGATAAAGGGAAGTAGATTATCAATGCAGATCCCAATGCCACCGTTGCCACCACAAAAATCCAAAAGGAGGAACCCGAAGATCCAGAGGAGGAGGAGCGCCTCTTCCACTCCCAGATGCGGGTAAAGGGCTCCCCACTATAATTAATTGTCGACAACGGGAGCTAAAGAACCTCATTTTGGTAGAGGTCATGAAGCACCTGGGATTACTGATCACAACAAATCCACAACCATACACCATCGGTGGCTTCACTAAGGACGGGATCTTCACGTGAGCTAGCAGTGTCGCCTTCCATACAACATCAAGCCCTTCACAGATGAGGTATTGTGTGACGTTTCTCCCCTTGATGTTTTTGATGTATTATTAGGTCAACCATACTTGTGGAAGCAACATGATGTGTATGAATTAAGGCCTCGTGATGTTATTGTTACTTTGGGAAATAAGCTGTACAAGATACCAGAGGTAGCATCGCCTACCGCAATCTCTTTGGTTACTACAAAACAATGCAGTAAGCTCATTTCCAAAATTGGAAAATTTATTTTCCTAATGATACACCCTCAAGGAAATAAGAAGACAGTGGCCACGAACTTCAGATAGGTCCCCTCCACACGGAAACTACAAATGGACAAGGTCGTGGAGGATTACGAGGACATCTTCACCTCCCCCACAAGGGTTCCTCTGCACTGTCAAGTCAAGCACTCCATCAATCTGACCCCAAGTGTACCGCTACCCAATGGACCAATCTATCGGCACTCCATTTTGGAGAATGATGAAATAAAGAGGCAGATTTAGGAGCTGCTACAAAAAGGTCACATTTGACCGAGTTCATCGCCCTGTGGGAGCCCGATCATGTTGGTATAGAAGAAGGATGGGACTTGGGGACTCTGTATTGACTATCGGGCATTGAACAAGATCATTGTCCAGAATAGGTACCCGATACCATAGATTGATGACCTTCTGGACCAAATGAAGGGGAAAAAATATTTCAACAAGATCGATTTGAAGTCAGGATATCACCAGGTACCAATCGAACCCTCCAATGTGTGGAAGACTGCCTTCAAAGCCAAGGAGGGCCTTTTCGAATGGTTGGTTATGCCTTTCGGGTTGACGAATGCTCCTGCAACCTTCATGAGGCTAATGGATGACATCTTGCGGCCATTCACCAACTCATTCGTAGTGGTATACTTGGATGACATTCTGATCTTCAGCCAGAGTTGGGAAGAGCACCTCCACCACATCGACAGGTTCTCCAAACACCTGCGGCAACACAAGCTATGTGCCAATTTGGAGAAATGCACTTTCGGCATGACCCAGGTTCAGTATCTAGGATACATTATCAATGAATAGGGGGTGCATGTGGATCCAGCCAAGATCCAAGTCATTCGGGATTGGCCATCTCCAACCACTCTAATAGAGCTTCGCAGCTTTCTAGGTCTTGCCAACTTCTACCGCAGGTTCATGTTGTGGTTTTCTCATATCACTTGGCCTTTGAGTCAAGTCACCGAGGGTGGAGCAAAGGCCAAATTATTTTGGTCTAAATCTCAACAGAAGGCATTCATAGAGTTGAAATATTGCCTCTACATGGCACCAGTGCTTGCATTACCAGATTTACAACAATCATTTGAGGTCGAGACAGATGCCTCTGACTATGCTATTGGGGTAGTCCTTACTCAACAGGGGCATCCAGTGGCATATCACAGTGAAACACTTTCAGACACAGTTCGGAAGTATCCCACTTATGATAAAGAGATGCATTCCATTGTGCAGGCCTGCCAAAAATGGAAGCATTACATTTCGAGGAAGGAAACGGTCATCCACACAGACCATCGACCCCTACAGTTCATACAGACCCAAGGGAAATTGCAGAATGATCGCCATCAGAAGTGGTCCACATACCTGCAACAGTTCCATTTGAATATCAAGTATAAGAAGGGCAACACTAATGATGTTGCAGATTGCCTCAGTCGACCTCTGATCATGGCGTTAACCACCGTACTGAACTCTTGTGGGCACGAGACTTCTGATTGGCCACTGCTCTACAAAAGCGACTCGGAATTCAGCCACACATACCAGAACCTCTTGGAGGGTCAGCATGTCCCAGATTTTCACCTCCAGGATGGCTTGTTATGCCACTTGGGTCACCTTTGTGTTCCTTCAAGCGAGCATGCCAATATGAGTTGGGAAGCACACTACAGTTGGGCTATTGGGCATTTTGGGGTTGAAAAAGCAGTGGCAGTACTACAGAAGTATTTTTATTAGCAAAATCTTCGAAAGGATGTCGGGAAGTACATTAGGTCATGCACTGCCTGTGCTACTGCCAAACTGACCATCAAGAAGCAAGGCCTCTATACCCCGCTGCCTACCTCTAATCGGCCTTGGGAATCCATATCCATGGATTAGATGTCAGGCCTTCCTTCCACTAAGCATGGAAATGACTGTGTTTTTGTGGTCGCCGACAGGTTCTCAAAGATGGCCATTATGGCGGCTTGCAACAAGAATATCACAGCGGAAGCCACTGCTAAACTCTTCTTTGAACAAGTGTGGGTACACTTTGGGATCCCACAGTCTATCATCTCAGATCCGGATAGCAGGTTCCTTAGTACATTTTGGTCCAGTCTCTGGTCGATGTTGGGCACCAAACTCACTAAGTCCACAACCTTCCATCCTAAAACTGATGGCCAAACAGAGGTTGTCAACAGGATGATCGTACACATTTTGCGCATGTACAACTCAAAGCATCCATGCACATGGGATGAGAGCCTCCCTTATGTTCAGCACAGCAACAATCGGGCAATCCACAGCTCGACTGGCTACAACCCTTTTCAAGTGGGCTTTGGATTTTAGCCACTATGTCCCATCGAGGTGGTCATGCCATTTGCAGCTACTCATGTAGATTCTGCTCATGTCCAGTCTGAAACAAATAAGGCAACCAGCTTCATTGAGCACATCCAACATATTCGCTAGCAGGTCCATGACATTCTGGAGAAATCAAATGCTAAGTACAGGCAACGACATGATCAACATCGGGTGTCACACAAGTTTCAGGTGGGTGACAAAGTCTGGTTGCATTTGCAAAAGGAACGCATTACCGGAGCCTATCGGAAACTCAAACCACTTCTATATGGCCCTTACACCATTACCAAGGCTATTGGAGACAATGCATTTGAGCTTAGCTTTCCCCCATTCCTTGGCCTGCACCCGGTGTTCAATGTCGACCGCCTTCGGCCATACTTTCCACCATTACTAGACACGTCTGACATTGCAGAACAACTCAAACCCATAGAGTTAAATCCAGTTTACATGGAACAAGCTGCAACTGATTGGATCATGGACACACAGATCAAGCATGCTCGCCAGCAGAATATCCAACTGTATCGAGTTGTCAAAGTAGGACATCTCCTTCACCAGGGCAAGTGGCTCACCAGGGACCAAGTGCAGCAGAATTTCCCTCATCTCATGGAGGAACTCAACGCAATGGGGACCATTGATTCCTAAGGGGGGAGGAATGATCCAGGTGGATATTGGTGGCCACCCACTAATTCCACATGGATCCCCTCTAGTGCTTCTTTCAGTTCTTTCAGTTTCCTTAATTATAGCATAGTTTACTATTTTTAGTAGTCTTTCAGGTCCTAAACTTCCGGAGCCGTTTTGAGGCCCTAAACGACGTTTTTTGGGAAATCTAGCGCCAATCATTTTTTTGCCTAAAAATCGTCTTTTCCTTCATAGTCCTCGGAGAGATCTTTCCAACGGGCTATCATGCACATCAAATCGAGATAAGACGACCAATTCGCGACCCCGGGAAGTTGATGTACCAACTTACCCAAAAACGGGGCCCACAATTTGGCGTTTCATCTTCCAGGGTTAGGTTTTGGAATGTGAAGGGCTTTTCCATTGTTTCTCAACAATAAATAGGCCTTCGAGCCTCATTGTAACACAGTTCAGAGGCATGTAGCCACACATCTCTTCTCAGAGATAAGCTCCCATCGCCCTAGGCTGGTTTATTTCCAATTCTGGTTGTAAGCATATTTCGGTATCTTCCATTAATGAAATGAAGTGTTATTTCCGCTGCATCTCTTTATTTATGGTTATCGCATCTTTGTATTTATGGTTATCTCTGTAATCTATTGCGTTCCTAATTAAATCCGGATCAGTGGTATCAGAGCGGTCTGCTTTTTCTCGGTTTTTCTTTGCATGTCCCCAACGAGGTCAGGATATAAGGAGTTAGGGCTTGAACTGGTCGAACCTTTGCAAGACCAGCCTCGCAAATCCCGACAGCCTCCCATGGCGGATGAGGAGAAAGACGAGGGGGCAGGAGATCCTATCAAAATCTTGCTTGAAGAAGCCCTTGAGCGGCAAAGGAACGCGATGATGGATAGCTTTGTGCAGATCCTTCAGCGGCTACCTAAAGGTGACGCATCGGCTTCCAGTAGCTACTCTGGAAACGCCACGCCATTTAAGGTACAAGTTAATTTTGAAATCCCCATATTCGAGGGTCAGATAGACGCAGATGCTGTAGATAAGTGGTTA
>APFE030046436.1:152797-214100 GCA_000404065.3 Pinus taeda | reverse complement strand
CACATATCTTCTCAGAGATAAGCTACCATCGCCCTAGCTAGTTTATTTCCATTTCTGTTTGTAAGCATATTTCAGTATTTTATAGTAATGAAATGAAGTATTATTTCTGCTGCATCTCTGCATGTATGACTATATGTATAATTTGTTTCATTCCTGTTTAAATCTGGATCATTCAGCTGGAAAAATTTTGTTGAGAAATCAATGGTCTTCTTAGCAACGCTTTATGTATTCTTCCTTTCTTTATTGTTGTCATTTCTTTTAGAGCTTTCTGCTGTTTTCTTAGGATCAGGTTCTAAAGTTTTCTTGGTAGAATTATTTGAATCCTTTTTGCTTAAGTTATCATTTTTTTCTTTCTCCTGAGATTATATTGTTTGTGGAATTCTAAGATGGCATTCTCAAACCCATGTTTATAGTCATTAGATTCTTCAGATTCCAGTTCTATTTGAGTTAATAAAAACAATTCCTGTTCCTCTTGTGTGAGAAAAACATAACTATCTTCATTGGTTCCCATTAAACTTATCAGATTTTCCTCCACTTCTTCAACTACGCTTGTATCATCGGCATAATTGTCTTGAAATGGTGGCCTAATTTGTTGATCTGGGCCTCTTTGATCTCTTTGTTTGATTTGTGGAGTGTTTCTCCTAGGGTTTGGATTTCGGTTTTGTTGGATAGGTGGATTTTCCCTAGGAACATTCCTATCATTTATACTGATTCTCTCCATCATCCTTTCCATAGTCCTTACTAAGGAATCAATTTTGGCTTCTGCTGCAGTTGTTGAAACTTCTTGCTTAAAAGTCACTTGTCTTTAAGTTCTCATCCCAGCTCTTTTAGCTTGTAAATTGGCCTCTACACTCACAACATCTCTTTGCATTACTTCTAGTGTTGGAGAATTTCTTTTCCTAAGATGGTATGACATATCTGCATCAAAACCATCTGAGAACTTTATCAAGACTAAATCCTGGGGTGGTTTGAGATTTATAGGTATTGTTGAATCTAGCACAATAATCCTGTACACGTTCACCTACCTCCCTTTTAATATTTTCATATTCTGATAGAATATGTAAAGGGTTCTTCTTGACTTCCCATCTATTAAGGAAGGTTTGGTGGAATGCAGGGAGATCATTTATACTATTTGCAGGCAAAGACTTGAACCATTTTTTGACTTCTCCTCCTAAAGTTTGAGCGAAAATTATGAGCTTAGTACTTTCATCATCTACCTCTTGTAGGTGAAAACAATCATTCATTTTGTCCACATGTTGTTAGGTTGTTAAAGGACGCGTCCCATCAAATAGTTTTATTTTGGACTGATAGTCTTGTGGCATATTAGCCAAGGGGGCTGGTAACACCAAAGGAGCATATTTGGCAGCCATGATTGGTGGTGGTGGTGGAGGACCACTTGAAGGAAGTTGAAAAGTGGATGAAGTAAGTTGAACAGTGGATGAAGTTGGACTAGTGCTAGGTGGGAATGAGAGTAAGGGAATCTGAACAACCTTATGTTGAAGGATGAAAGAAGGGGTGGGTATTATGGAGGCAGTAGGACTTGGTGACTGCATATATGCAGGTTGATTTGTGAAGGAGGAAGCTGCGAGGTTTAAAGCACTTAATTCTATTGACTGTCGAAGGTAAGCATCATCAATTTCTGAGGTGATATCTGTCACTAGATCTTGCATTGTATCAAAATTTTGTCAGAGCTAAAGGTCTGATTCAGTCTGTGAGGAAAGTTCTCTTACTGGGCTTTTTGGGAAGACTGATGGATCAAAGATAATATGATATTTCAAGTTCTCTGATTTAGTCCTGAATAATCCTTGTTCAAAGTGTAAATCAAATTGGATATCTTGGAAGGTAACAAAGCTTTCAGGGAGGGAGTTGGCTCTGTGAAGAAATCTACTACTTGTCTGACTCTCAGTTCTAGGAGTTTTCCTCAAGATCTTTTCAGGATTGTCTACTATGGTAGGAGGATTGGGATCTAGATGGGATCTAGTAGAGATTCTTTTAGGAGCCAGTGTTTATATCTAAACACAGACCAACTGAATATGCAAAAATAGAAAAGGAACCAATCTTAGAAATAAACTTATCATACAAAACTATTTAACTAGGTATTCTGAGTTTGAATGAAAGATAAAATTTTCAATGATTTCCCCATTATGGTCACCACTATGTTATCACTTTGTGATTTTGAATATTGGCTAGACAAAAGTCACAAAAGATACATCAAACTGCTTATGGGTCTAGGAGCTAGCCTTCCTAGACTCAGAGAGGGCTCTCTCTATATATTTATGATTTAACTTTAATTTCAATGTTTTAATGTGTTAAGCTAGATATAAAAATAAAGAGATTTGTAACTTGGTTTCTTGGTTGTTTGTTTGTTTAGTTGGGATAGGTCATTATATAATTTTTTCCATTGGGCTATGGAGTCAAAGGCTGGGTGGTAACATAAATTTTCTAGAGCATTTGCAAGGAAAGCTAACTGTCTTTACTAGATCTAAAAGCAGAGTGAGAAATGAAATGATAGAAAAGTGATATTAGCCAGGATTAAAAAGCAGTTAAGTATTTTTTAATCATACTTCAGAGGAAAACATTTAGATTGTAAACACAGACAGTAGTAAGGTGCTCAAACAACATATCTTAAACTATAATTTCTATTTCACAATAAGAATAGAAGATGCATAAATGGATAAACATAAATACTTTTAACATAGAAAGAAAGACATCACCAGGTAAAAACAAGTCAAGTATCTTGCAAATGGTCCTTTTTTATTAATGCTCCAACTCGAAATTACAATGCTCCAAACAAAATATAGTTCAAATGACTAGGGTCCAACCCCTAATACTCCCAATGCATGGAGTATTTAAACAAAAAATACAACGATTTGCCTTGTACACTTGGAAATTTAATATTTATTACAATGAAAGAAAAACTGACTAATATAGCCATGGAGTGGCCACGCTGAGAAAAATGGGACATGTGGCCCTCTTTTTCAGGGATGTTGTTGCTTGAAGTATTAGTTTGACTGAAGTGGTTCTGCTGACGTGGCTGGTACTGACTCATGCCTGTATGGTCACTCTAATCATCCTTGTCTCGTTCCTCCTGATAATCACATAGCTCACTCCACGCTTCACCATTTGGAATTTTTATCTTGGTTAATCTTCTGTACACTTCATCAACATCTGTGTATTTTTCAAATGATGGCTTGACTAAAAACACATGTTTCAACTCATGTTCAATGTAAATTTGATTGTTGATTGTTTCCAAAAATGCCTTTCCTGTTATGCTACCTTTGATGTTAGATAGATTTGTAGCATCTGTGGCTATGCCCTTTAATTTATTAACATAATCTCCTCTGTCCATGAATTTGTCATTTATAACAAACAAAGAGGGAATACCTTTCTGATGTAGAGGCCCGCATTCTATTGAAAAACCTGTTGACTGTCAGCTCTAGAATTTAGCATTTTTCTTCTAGCTGCACATTTAAGTTCTTCTTTGTCAGCACCTTTTTGACCTATAGTATAGTCTCTGTCCTATCTGCTACTCCCAAGTCTTCCAGCTCATATTTGTTTCTTGCATTCAAAAATTTGATAATTTTGTTTGCTGTTGCTGGAATATCTCCCAACTCTGTATTGGTGGCTGAAATGGTTTCTCTAGCTTTCTCCACTAATTCCTTCTACTCAAAGATAATTTGGATGCTAGGCCATATTTCATTCATCCCATTGATTATATTGTGCCAAATGATCTCTTTAACTCTCCCTAGAGTGTTCCCAATGGATGATTCTTTTTCCGACTTCTGTAGCCTTTCTATTAATGCCTTTTCTCTCTGCATTTCTACTGAGTTATTGTTTTCATCTCTCTTGATCTGATCTTATAACACACTCAGTTGGGTTTCCAATCTCTTGATTTCTTCACTCTGCAGGTCCATACCTTCCATAGATCTTGCCAACTATTCTACACTGCTTCCTGCTCCTGTGGCTACACTTGCTAGAGTAGTTATGGGAAGGGTTATTAGAGGAAGGGCCTCCATTGTTGTGCTGGCCATCTGTGCTACTTTTTCTTTCTCCTGTACCATCTTTTCCATCTCTGTCTCCATCTGTTTGACCTAGATAGACTGTTCCACTATCAATTTCATCATATCAGCCTTTAGGCTCTTTGTTTCCTCTATTTCCTTGGTCAGTGGGTCATGTGTAGCAGGCATCTTGAGCTGCTTCTATGTCTAAGGGGTCATACCCATTTTTTACTACCAAGTCTTCTAAGGAATTAATTCTGTTGCCCTTTGACAATGATGAAATTCTTTCCATCTTCAACTCGGACTGAGCATTTGAAAGGGCCACCTACATTTTGAACAAATTCGTAGAAGTGCTAGTTAAAGTGGATGAAATCATTTCACATGTTTGGTTGTGAATCTCTAGCTGATTAATAGGATGGACATTCTTGACATCAAACTCAAAGGAATTTTGCTTGTAGTCTACTGCAGTCTTGGGCTCTGTTATTTGTGCCTCCAAAAATGCCATATGCATTTTTCTCTTCTCTGAATCAAAGGCAGAGACGGAGTCTACCTTGTGTAGTTGCACTCTTCTTCCAAAAATGAGCATAGGTTCTCTTCTTCAATATTTCATTTCTGATTTTGATCTCTATGAATGTATCAAAGGTTGTTTCTTCTTTTTTCCTAGTCACATTTGAATAAGAGGACACTTGAAGTGATTGATGCCTTTCAGAAATTGGAGTAGCAGGAAAAGATTGCCCTCCAGTTGGGGATGAATCTGGAATATCAATTATGTTGATCACTATCTGCTGTGGTGATCCTTTATCTATGTCAATATGTTTCCTAGGCTTCTTCCTGTACTTCAACCTAAATTCTTTCATGGAAGTATCAGCCCTTGGTGACTGATTTTTTATTATTATTTTTTTATTTTTTATTTTTTATTTTTTTCAGTCCTTTCTTCAGTAATTTGTTTTTCCTACTACCTTGGGGTTTATGCACTGGAAGAGGAGGTTACTTGCTCCTCAGCCTCCTGTAATGTATATGGCATCCATTCAATCTTATTCATGTATTTCTCATTTTTGGGCCTTTGAGTCTGGATGTAGGCAATGGACTTGTTTTCCACCCTCTTCTTATAAATAATGCCCCATGGGTCATAAGACCATGTGAAACTATGGGTGAAATTCATTTCTCTTAATATTATGTCTGCCTCCTCTCCTGCAGCTTTGTTGTTGCAAATGAAAGGACCAATTTGGGATTTGATTCTGAATTGGGACTTCTTCTTGGCTGATACAAAATGCACCTCATCTGCATTAATCATCTGTCTAATGTACTCTAGTGCAAAGATACTCATGGGGAGGAAATTTGGCAGTTTGTAGGGGGTCAACTCGTAGCCATACACTCTTATTTCAGTGCAATTTTGGTACAAGTACCAATCACCTGTTTTGGCTTGATCTTTTAATTTCATAATCCTCTTTATTTCTTCATTGATCTTGGGCTTTGCAATCCCACTAAGGAGGCTCATTACTGGGTGGACAAACATTTCCACAAATGTCATGTAACTGAAGTCTTTTTGATCTTTCATTACCAATGTTGTCTAGAATATCATTGATTGAGGTTCACCTTCACCATTCATTTTTCTTAATGAAAACTGGAACCTGTCTGCCTGAAAATACACAAACATATATACTAACATTGAGGAATAATGAAACACTTCATCAATGAAAAAATTGACAAGTTGCTCATGGATGACATCTGCTAGAAATTGGCTGAAGTTGAAAAGGACAGAGGGCTTGGATTCTATTGAGAGGATAGACAGGAAAGCTATAATAGTTTCATCAAACCATTGGTCTGAATAATAGCCAAGTAAATAGGAAAGAATTGTGGTAATATGTCTTGTTCTATCAGGGAAAACAGAGGAAGAATAAGGTGGATTCTTGCTTGGTAGAGGTGTGTTCTCAGTCATGAAAAGTTCTAACGTTTTGGCTCTCTTAGAAAAATCAAGTTTTTGGTACATTTCAATAAGAACTTCATGGGAAAAGGGAGCAGTCCCTTCAATAACTGGGGCCTGCATCATCTACATGATGGACTTGACATCAATTGTGAATAAAATATGTCCTGTTGGGGCCATCCTTGCCCTTTGCTATGGGTTGTAACATGAATGACACTTCCTGATCAGTTCTGGGCGATTGTGTGTTTTAGGGAAGATATAAAAAGGCAGATTAGTGTCCCAGAGGCCTATGTCATCCATCTCTTCCATGAATTTGTCCTCCCACCAGCAATATATATCAAACAAATCAAATTCTGAGAGAGTGTCATGGATCTTGAAATCTCTGTCAGCCAATGGTAGGTGATCTAAATCCAATGGTGGGTGCACCATTGGGTTAAATATTTCTGGTTCCTTCTTCTTTGGTGCCATGACAGTCTTCTCTGAAGCTTTCCTCTGAACACTGTCCCATGTTGAACCTGTAACAGAAAGGGATAAAAATAAATGGGATTTCAGTGAGGGAGAAAGAAAAGGGATTATCCAGAGACGAGATTCAAGAATAGGAAATGGTAATTACTACAAGAAAATGAGTTATCCTGTACTGTATTTCTTTTCTTTGGCTTCACTATGCATTCTTTATGATGGATGAATGAAGTGGAAAGATGCTTGCATGTGGAAAATAGCAATTAAAATTTGAAATCTGTGTGAACTGGTGGTTTTATGACTTGGAATTATGCCGTTGGATTGGTTTGATTTGGCACGGGTCCATTGGCTAACGGTCTAACCCATTGATTACTCAACGATGGGAATGGAAGTGATTGGGCAGATGGGATGGGTTGGCACTGTGAGGTGGCAGGGGTATCCAACAGTCAAAATAGTGAGCGGTTTGAGTAGTAGCGAAAATAGCTTTTCGGGGGGCCTGAGGAGCGGTAGGTGGCATAAGAGGAGGGGGGGAGTTCGAATTCATGAGGGCGCGACACATAAGGGGGCGGAAACTGCTGACTTCAGACCCCCCCTCCGAGATTAACTTTCATAGGGTGAGGGGGGGCTAGAAAGCGACGAGGGCTGTTGGATCGGGCGGAGTGAGCGGGGATGAGGTGATAGATGGTGGGTAGATTAGATATGATGTGATGGGAGTACGGTGGTGGGGTCAGGTGATAAATGAGGGGCGGACTATAGAGATAAGGGGGTAAATAATAAGGTTTAGGGGGGAATGATTATTAATGTGACATAAGACCCTTTCCTTTTAAATTTCTTATTCTGACCTCAGAAAAGATTGGAATTTTTCTTCTAACCTTAGGAAAATATTGGAAAATGTCCTCCAACCTCTAAAAGATCCTTTGATATCCTTTCACTTTTCTTTGGATCTACCTACCCTTATTCTATAGCCTAGCATTTTTTGTTCTTTTCCATTTGCAGTGTGCACTTAGACTTGCAGACCCTTTCCTCTTTTTATATCTCTTTTTCTCTTAAAATCTAATCTACTCTATCACTTATTTCTTCCCTTGGTTCAGCTTAAACAATTGGACCAAATTTATTTTCTACCTAGCTACTGATTTGCTAAGATTACACTATTTGGAAAATCTTTATTTTCTAAGCTCAACATAAATTGAAATTTGTTCAATCATGCTTAGAGTGTATGATTTGAACAACTTTTTTGGGGTTTTCTTTTTCTTTTTGTTTATATACCCTCTTTTCATTTTTTTGTTTTTGTTTTTGTGAAATCAATTGAATATTGAAATCTATGAACAACTTGAAACCTGCAAATTGTGAAATGCTCAATCACTTTGATATCCTATAAGTTATAGGACCCTAATAGACTCACCAACATCCCTTCAAATTAAAGGGGGAAATGTTGACACCCAATCTTTGGAATTAGGAAAATCCATGTACATATTGTATATAGAAAAATAAAATAAATTGGAAGATGAAGAGACATTGGGAGATGAAACCCAATAGTCTCCCTCTCCTTATATATATCCATGCTTTCTCTTAATGAAAAAATACAATTGATTCATGGAGTTTTTCTCCTAGCCTTACAAATTGTTTTACCAAGTTTATCTTGATATTCTATAAAAACTCCATGGTATGAAGCTTCCCCCCAAAACACAATTAAAGAAAAAATTCCAAAACTACTTGTTTGAAACTAACTTTTAGACCATTCACAAACCCTAACTTCCATAGAGTATATCTCTGAAAGTATACTGAAACATAAGCTAATTTTTTTACCAAATATGTCTTGGGACGTTTCTCCACTAAAAAAAATTCATGGTCTAAAACGTCCTTGAGAAAAAGTTATAGTGAAAATTCCAATATGTCTTGTTTGAAGTAGTAAAAGTCTAGGGTCATAGCTATTACACCAAATATTATGAACCATGTGCCTTAAAAAATGATAAGAAACCAACAATTACAGTCCAATTCAAGAGGGGAACTTCTTTTTGCAATGAATGCAATGTATACGACAATATTAATTTATCCTCATACTATGTCTCCTTGGTGTGTATATATATATAGGAGAAAAATGACACAATTATAATGAATGGTAAAATGAAATGTTCTGGCCAACATTACAATATAGCAATAGAAATGTAATAACTCTATATCTAGGGCTTAACCAACATAAATCCATTTTAACTCCGGATCTACCAAGTGCCGAAAGGGAATAAATCTTTCAAGATGCAAACTTTTTTTGAGTGGAAAAATTAAAGAAAAATTTGCACCTTAAAAAATTTGATTTCTCTGAGTGCATGATAGATCTAGAATTAAGATAAATCTATGCTGGTTCACAAATAAATAAATAAATATATATATATAGACAAACAAAAATAAGAACAAATTTGCTATTTATTCTGTGCCCGGTAACAATAAGATACCTTAGAGATTTACATCATGCTCAATCTGATTAGAGGTTCTAAGAAGAGAGAAGGAAATTCTTCCAAAAGATCTTATTGGTTTTTGTTACATTCCTTGCTACTGCCCAAGCTTAAACATTTACTGCAGTAAATTCTACAAAATTGGCCAGCCATTAAAATACATTTGCACGGGATGGTCATAAATACATTTGTAAGGGATGGTCATAATTTACTTATGGGGATCGATTGACATTTGGTTAGATGAGGAAATACTTTCTATGCTTTTGGAGTCTTCATTATTCCATTGAGTTTGCAATTACACTATCTAGAGGTGCATCCCATCAATTTCATCTTCCATACGTTGAATTTGAGCTTCCTGGATTTGCACCTTTTCTGACCGGGCCAAAATTTGTTGTCTACGTTCCAAGACCTCAACATACTAGTCAAGTGGAGGATAAGGGCATAAATGGTAGTTATGCTCTATTATACTATGTATGCTTTTCTTGGTACCAAGTTCGATCCACGTGATGCTAGAGCATGCAAAAAATGATCTCGACCGACTTCGACGGGCTGGAGGCCACCCAGAGGAAGCAAATGACCAAAATTTTAGACCCGAGACTGATTTTATAACTGAGATAGAGAGCATGTCATCACTCAATTAAATTTGTACGCCTTTGGATACACTTTTTGATAAGAATATGGAAAGAGAGCTTCGAGCTAGCCTCAAGCATATTTCTTGAAGAGTTGCATTGATTTTGGAAACTAACTTGATATGGATCATACATTCATAGGTGAGTTGAATACCAAGATGGAAATTGCACTTGCATGATAGAGAAACTGAGTTTGGGTTCAGGAGGGACAATCTAGGTCTTGGACAACAAAATTTTCCATGGAGTTAACAACCACGAGTTTGAGGGATCTCTTCAACATGATCTCAACATATCTGGGAGATTGAATATGGATCAAGATCTCCCATTCTTCCCAGATTGTGATCGGAACCATTACCTGTAGGAGATAGTTTACAACGGAATTTCAGGGTAATAGAGGGAAGGATATGCGAGGTGAAGAGCCAAAATTTAATTCCATACCATAATTAATGTGAATATATGACATATCTCCAGTCAAGGGGAACGTCCTCAAAAGAACAATGGAGTAAAGTGATCGCCAGTAGGGAAATTCATTCAGGATTTGAGCGGATAAGTGACTAAGGTGATGCCTCCATTTTTTCCACATTTACCGAGCGAGTTCTTCCATCAATGAGGGGACTTATTCTAAGAAATACCCAACAATTTATTCAAAATGTTCACCCTGTGGGATATGGGATACTTCTCCGAGTGATATTTTCATTATTCCTCATTTTCCCACAATTAAAATGGTCGGCTATATTGGTTTGCTTATCCGCTGCTTGATTATGGTTGCTTATCCGTTGCTTGATTATGGTTTGCTTATCCGCTGCTTGAGCAAAAAATTCTGAAGGTATCAAAGACTCTATGGAGAAGGAGAGAAAGCGCATTATTTGAAGGGAGATAAGACAAGCAAAGGTGTTGAATAGTCAATAGAGAGTTCCTTAATACTGTAATGAAATAAATTTTTAGTTCCTTGGTTATTTGAAGTCCAAGGAGGAGGCCATTTGCATTGTTTGATCTCTTTCCCAGGTCCAAAGCGTATTTGATCTTCATTTCTCTATCGAGATGGATGATAATCCCTCCTCTTCTTGTCACTCTTTCCATGAAAGACATAAGTAAATAGAAATGTGGAGTATCAAATCCTATTCACAATAATATTATTAATATTTATATAAATTTCACATTTCTATATATTAAAATATTTTTATTTTTAATTTTATTAGAAATACATATGATTTTGACATTTTTCTTTCACCCCATACATACTAACTAGAGACCCCTCATATATCTAGTTCAAAAACAATATTAAAAAAAGAGAAGTTATTTCGGACAAAAACCATATCAGAATTTGGTCAATTTAAATATAATTGCCATCATATTTCTCCATAGTGAAAAAATAGCGCGACCACAGGAAGTCTAATGAACTCCAACAAAAAGGAAAAAAAGTCGAGAATCCCTTCATGCTCATTTTAGTAAGATTCCCAACCGAAAAGACTAATACATGATATAGCCTTGTGGCATGTAGAGACCTTCCTTTGAAAAAGCATTAGAAGTTTGTTGAATTCCCGGTGAATGTGGGTGAAAGTGTCCCCTCGGAAAATGTGGGTGAAAGTGACCCCTCGGAAAAGGCTCTTGATCCTGTGAATTCTTTGCATCCAGTGACCCATTAGAGGAGTTTCAAAAGCCGTTCCTTTGCTGATCCAATCAATTTTCACCTGTGAGTCACCAAAGATATGTACAATATCAAGTTTCAACCATTTTTCACAGCCAAATGGCAATGAGTTACGCCCTTCATCTCCTCCATTTTAGCAAAAAAAATGATTATTTTGGAAAGCCTTGTGGAACCATTCTTCCATATTTTGGAAGTATGTAGATATGGAAATATCATGATTATGAATATGAATTATTATTTTGTAAATTTATTTTAAGGGGATATACTTATAATAAAAAATATTAAGAAAATCAAAATTAACATAGTTTTTATTTTTATTAATTTTTAATTTTTATTAGTTTTTCATTAGTAATGACGTTTTTAATCGAAACTAACCAATATGTATTTTTATTTTTGTTTTTTACTATTTTAGACAATCATTTTTTATTTAGCTAATAGTTTATTTTAATTTTAAATGAGACATGCGTAAAGAATTACACATCTCTCTCGTATTGGGGTGTAAAATGCACCTTGATGCAAGTTTTTTTTCTTGGAAAATATTGTTTGTTATTTTATTAATAAGAACAAAATTACAATATAACAAACTGAATTAAATTGATTTATTATTTTTATTACTTTTCAAATGGACACTGCATTATGTTTTATGTTATTTATAATCTAATGCTTTATTTTACAAACACTACACCATCTCTCCAATATCAAGTCGACATTTAAAGTTTTACACTCATTTACAACCACTACAACATCTCCCCCATATTGCGCCAACAATTACATATTTACACTCGTTTACAGACAATACAAGATCTCCCTATACTGGCTATAGAGGTCTCTCAACGCAATAAGGGGTTTTAGATTTTCAAATATGATAATGAGAGGCTTGTCAGGTCCCGAGAGAAGCATACAGAGCTAAGTGTAGTGTTGCTATAAAGTTTATCAGAAATACAAAAGCATTGCAACATGGACTAGTTGTTAGAAATATATATAAACATCACACAAGGAAGTTACTAATCCCATCAAAAATTGAAAAACATGGTATAGATACCAAAAAAGGGGATATAAATTATTCAAGGAAGAGGCATAGGAGTTCTAAGGACACATCAAGTGATGACACCTTAGCATATACCTTTGGCAAGGAAACAAACAAATCAATAATTTTTTCCAACAATGCCACTAGATCACGCTTCCATAGGAAATGAAGGAAAAGGCCTTCAAGGAGTTCCCTAACTAAGTAATTAAAAAAATATGAAACCATATAACTCTGATGGTGAGATTAAGAAAAGTGAGAATGTAGATGCATTTTTTCTAGGACTAAAGAAGTATTTCCAAGTGCATAATTATTTTGGAAATATTATATACAGAGTAGCCATATTTAGCTTGAATTGAAGGGCTTCCATTTTGTGGGAAGACCTTAAGAATGTCAAAATATTCCACAAAAGAAATTTCTATGAAGAGTATTTGAGAAATATTTTAGGGATAAATATTTGTTAAAAAGGTATTATAATGGAGATATCAGAGAATTTCATGAACATAGATGGATATAATTCATTATGGACGATTATGAAATCATATATATATATATATATATATATATATTATAATATATATATATATATATATATAATTGTTGAGGTATGTACCCTACATTTAGATTGAGAAAGTGAAGATATAAACCTTTCTTAGAGGGATGCCATAGTAATTTCAAGACTAAATTGAGTTTGATGAACGTAAGACACTTGATAACACCATTTGAAAGGCTAAGTATTGTTATAAGAAGTCAAAACATAAAATGGAATTCCATGTGGTGTGGAAGAAGGATAAATATAGGTTTGAGAAGAATATATTTAAGTCATAATAATATAAGAAACTATGAAAAAATGTCGAATTCAATTTCTCAAAAAATGTGTATACTAAAAGAATTATCCTACTCAAAGTGGAAATAAGTCAATCAGACTAGCAAAGGAAAATAGAGAATATCAAAAGAAAGGGCCATCTAGATGTTGGGGATGTAGGGAGGAGAAACTATTATGAGATTGTCCTTATAGAAAAAAATGATAACATGAGGGTTTACAATGTCTAAGATGCTACTATCTTTAATGATGTCTTTAAGAGTGTACCTTAAATTTATGAAACTATAGAGAATCAACAAGTTGGTCACCAAGCATCATTGGTGGAAAAAGAGGGTCTATTGACCAACCCACCCATTTAAATTTTAATTGAACATATTTCTAACCTCAGTTATACTGCACCACAAATTGTTGAGTTATGTGTTATAGAGAATGAAGCATACAAAGTCATAGGAACCCAAAGAAAAGCAAATGAAGCTACTACAACATACTAGTTTTAAATGAGTAGGATTCACACATAAAACCTTGAGTATGCTATGATTATGGTCATATGACATGCTAATTGGCATAGATCGGTTGGCATTGCATAAATCCAAGTTGGACTATTTTAACAAAAAAATAGACTATGAAGATGACAGAGGAAAGAAAAGGATCTTATAGGGCGTGCAAAGGCCTATATCAATGAGTTAGATTTCAACATTAGAACTAAATAAATGTTATTGGAGGATATGCCACATATATGCTATACATGTGCTAGATTCAACCTGATATAGCAAGACGAAAATTGAGGACCATTTGATGCTACATGAACATAGGGATGTATTTCTATATGAGATACTGGGATTGCCTCTTGAAAAAGATATTGATTTCTAAATATAACTTGTGCCATGAACCATTCCTATTCAAGGGAACCTTATAGAATGAGAACACCCAAATTGGTGGAATTTAAAATGTAGTTGAAAGATATGTTGGGCAAAGCATACATCAGGCCTAATGTGTCCCTGTGGAGAGTACCAATATTATTTGTAAAAATGAAAATGATACCCTTAGGTTATGCATTGATAATAGATATATGAATAAGATTAACATCAATAACAAGTATTCACAACCTAGGAGTAATGACCTTTTTGATTAGCTAAGAGGAGCCACAATCAAGGAAAATTTTAAGGATGGAAGTTTATCATAAAGTTTAGAAACCTTGGCGAATCTTACTAGTCCCTAATATACAATTTGTTTAATTTTTGGTGATATTTTTGTAGAAATATTTAGATATACAATGATTTTATATTAGACAATATAGTATTTAGGCAATTTTTAAGGTAAAATAAGGGTGTACTATAAAATTTAGGCGAATCATTTTAGAAAAAAATGGAAATTGGCGAATCTTCTTTTTGGAAAAAGCATGGAAACTTAGCTAACCTACGAATATTAGCCCCTAAAATTTTCCCTGGCCACAATATTTTCAAATATAGAGATGAGGTTTGGATATTATTAAGTTATAATCAAGGATGAGGACATATACAAGACCACATTTAGGACTAGGTATGGGAATCATGAGTTTGTGGTGGTCTGATTTGGAAAAAACTACTCTAGAGATATGGTTGAATTAACTTTATTTACATATTTATAAATTGACCATGTAATCCATATTATAGGCAAAAAAATCTCATACAAAGTGAGGTTGTTAACACAAAAGAAGAAGCACGTGTGTGAAGATTGAGAGAAAATTGTAGGAAAGAGACATAGGAACATGAGGAGATTTTAGATTATGATTAAAAGTAGAAGGTGCTAACAATGATTCTCTCACGATGTTTCTACTAAAAATATGTAGAATGAAAATTAAATTCGAAATATTGACACAACCATGAAGGTCAACCTATCACTGAGTGAGAAGCCACAATCGACTGAATATGTGAAATTGGGCCAACTACAAGCTGATCGATGTGCAACAATATTGTTTGATGAATTATAGCACTTTAATAATAAATTGGCATGCAAGAATATTATTCCATGTTGAACCTATCACTAGTGATTGCAAGCTATTGATCGATCAAACACATTGGTTGGTCATTATAATTGTAGTTGAAGTTATGGGATTGTAGTTGAAGTTATGGGATGTGAGGTCAAGTATATATGAGGAAATGCATTAATAAAATTATTTTCTCATGCTTGATTCGATGAATCACGGGACAAATCAAAATTGGTGTCAACTTACCATTATGAAACAAAATTCCAAATGTTGAGGACAAGTCAACCCATCTTTGCTAAGTAGTCTACATTGTTGGCAAGAGGTGTTGTCAATGACCTATCAAGTTTCCACAAAGATCTTAAATGAAGTTTCAATATAGTAGAAGGCGAACTTCCAAATTATTTTGATGAAAAGATGCTAGTAAACTTGACCAAACTACACAAAAGATGACTATAATGCAACTGCCAAAGAGGCTGAATAGAAGAATAATTGGATCGACTTGGATAGAATCCAGTCGAGTTGACTCCGACTAGTTTCTAGAGCCAACTTAAACTCAACTAGTAAACAAATAAACTAGAAAATAACCAACATGAATCCAACTTTCTTGGTAGATCGAATTTGTCGATGAGGGCATCCGCTAGTCAATAAGACATCTGACTCAAGTCACAGGATAAAAGAACCACCATTTGTACTTCTAATGTTTTCTAGTGGCCAAATTGGTGGAGCAAGAAAATCACCTACTATGGTCCGAAATATCAATATTATGGTGTAGCAAGTATCCAAACTATGATATTGTATCCTCCATATTTCTCTTGCACTATCACCTTCATTCCCACATGAACCCTACAAACCCATTTGGAATTCAAATTATCTCATGAAATCTAGCTATGTTGATGGCAATTTAGTGGTAGTGAGTGTTGGAGTTTGTTCTATGCTCAACGAAGTATCCATAATCAAAGTGTTGACAAAATGAAAAAATATCAAACATCGACATTGGTGGCCTCATAATTCCTTCATCTGTCAATATGGCCTCCACTACATAATGATGGTGTTCAACTTACTAGAGGAGAGGTTGAGATCATTGTCAACAAGACAAAGGTTGAAAATGATCAAGATGAATTTATAGAGGAGAGGTATGATCAAGGTGAACCTAAATATGAAGAAGATGATCATGGAGACGAGAGTGATGATGATTACTTTGAGTAGGAGACTGGTTGAATGCTTGCATTTGTAATGACACATCTTTGCTTATATTTTTGAATTTTAAGGTATACAGGGTTGTCATGTTTATGATCTTCGTGTAATTTGTTTAATTTTGTTTTTAAATCCTATTTAAGAACTAAATACTTGGTAGAGTTTGTGCTTAAAATTACTACCTTACGACAAATCCCTCTTGCGCACAAGAGCGATCTCCCTAGATCTAGTAATAAGATCTAGAACAAAACAGATAGGAACAAGAAATTTTCGCTAGGTTTAATTACAATCAAATTATCAATGGAAATAAGAGTGGGATGGCCTCATACATTTTTACAAAGGTTGTCCTTCCTGATTTTTTGAAGTGTATCTTCTAGTATTTTCCTCAATTCTTTGAATAAATGACCCACAAATGACACAAACAAACAAATAATCAAAGCACATATAATCCAAAAATAATTTGATAAAACCTATACATATGATCAAGGAAGTATGTACCAAATATTTATAAATATATAGATATTAATTGTGGGAAAGAAACACATAACTATATAATAATGAAGAAAAGGTTGTAACCTAATGCCACCTTGATGTTGTAGGTCCCCTTCCACCTGTCCTTCATCTCAATGCCTTGCCTTCAAAAGTCTTAAATTAGAGGTCTAATAAATTTTCAATAGAGTTTCACCAAAGCCAAAGCCTTTATGAGATTTAATGACTAGCCATCTCAATGGGATATGGTTGTACTTATAGGCTTGGGAAAGGATAAGAGGACGATATGGGATGGAGGTTGAGATCTAACATGTTAGGGATGCAAGCCGGATCCAAACTTCGTGGAGGAGATTCCATCCACGAGGTTTCTATTCTAGAATCTTCTCGTACTTTTTAATTTTACTGTTGTTAAAATAGTGTCACACCTTGTGAATGACAAAGATGTGACAATATCATAGTCATTTAGGCATGAAACATGCGATAATAAGCGATGTTATAGGATGCCAAAGTTCAATCTGTGACATGATTTTGAATTAGGGTTTTCAAAGGTATTTGCAAAAGATTCTTATCTTCAAGATAAAGGTTTTTCTTCCATCTTATTTAGGGATTAATCGAAATAACACTTGAGATGATGAAGGATAGGGGTACGCCATCCATTTCCATGAATGAGAAAAAATAATGTGTACCAAAATTCTCCATAAAGTATGAAGTCAGAAAAAGAGTGATGATTGAAGTACTTTATCATACAATGGCATTGATATAAGGTATATACTAGTCAGAAACCAACCAACAATAATCAAGGAGATACAATATGATAATATAATATCTGAGGTAGGAATTCCCATACTTAGAATAAAAGTTACTCAAAGGATAGGTATGTATATGAAAATATCCATGTCAAATAAGGAGGGTCATGGCCACAAAGATACATTGTGGATCCATGCCCACATGACTTAATACGAATATAACCACTAGACATATATTTTGGATCTATGCAACAATCATAAATACTCAAAAGACTCCATTGCAACATGGATGAAACATGCAGGATCTAGGGTCTTCATCTCTTATCACGCCATAGTACGATTCTAACCATGTGAATAAATGTGTTGAAGTCAAACATGATAGAAATTGTCTGATTACTGATCAACGATGAAAACCATTAATAAACATGAAACAAACCACAAATAATGACAATGGATCTTAAGATATTCAAGTACATTCTATTGAGTGTTAATAAAATATATGAAGTCAAACAATCATAGAATCATTCGATCGAAGGTCAATGATGTAAACTTATCGTCAAAGGCGAGGAAACCCACCACTAAGGAAGCCAACCTACAAGGTACTGAATGGTTTCTAATTTAACTTCCTAGATAATGTGTTGAAGATGATAGGAAGTGATTCATCATAGGATGTCCTTGATGTATCCCCCATCAATGACATGAAACAAGTATAAAGATATGAAGTGGAATAGAGCACAAAGTAATTTAGGACTGATTCAGGGATGGTCAAGGTGATATAAGGCTTAGGAACTTGCTAATGGTGTCAAAAATACGTCAACCAAGGGGGTCTCCCTGTTGTGAAGTCTTAATTAGACCTCACACTATTTGGAGTAGGAGCCCCATGTGGAGTATCAACTCGACTGCCATGTATCCTTGTATATTCTCCCCGGCTACAAGGTTCAACACAAGAGAGTAACACACAAGTATTTTTGGATCAACAAGTGAGTATGCCTTGTAAAATGTTCAACTGCGGAAAGTATCATGGCCCTTCTACCAAAAGGGAAGAGAAAAGTGGGCCCTTTAAAGACAAGTAATAGTACTAATCTAGAAAAGGCACATGAACATATACCTATGAATGAATTGTTGATCAACCAACGAAATAGTTCACAATGAAGAAACAATTGTTAAAATAAAATATAACACACCTTCAATAAGATAAGTACAAAATCCACCAAAATAGTCCAATTTCCTTAGTACATATGAAAACAAGATACATCGCAAAAATTCAAAGAATAGTTTTACAATATTCTCGACATATGCATGAAAGCGTACTGGCTCAACAAGATTCTAAATTAAGTTAAAGTTCCAAGATACATCAAGACAGTGAACACCACTATCCCCAATAGTGGAGAATTAGAGAAATCACTCGCTCCTCCAAAACAACTATCTTCCTCTCCAAATCCTGGTAAGAGGAGCTAAGGTGAAAAGCCATTTGCTCATATAATGAGGGTGTATGTATAACAAATGGGGTGATTCTTCACCACCCTTGTGACTCTTGGACTACCCTCATGATTGTTTGACTTCTCTATGACCTTTTGACTTCCGACATGACTTTTCACATTACATGGATGATTCTTGGACTTCCACTTTACATTATATTACTCCAATATTGAATTTACATAATCCACAAAATGATGTAGCACATGATGACTCATGACATGGCATGACATGACATGACACTGATGACATGGGCTTCAAGATTTCATGGAAATATCAATCCATTATTTGTTGATGCTTTTGTATTCTTGAGATATGGAACATGCTTTTCCTCTTCCTCCTCCTCATGGATTGAAGATAAGGAGTCTTCAATGTGATCTTGATCTTCGATCTTCTATTGTATTCTGGTGTTCCTTCGTCTTCTCGCTTGATGATCATCATATCTCTTAACCTCCATATGTGTCTTCCAGCATGGTCTCCTTCTACTTTTCCTCCATCATCATCATGCCATGATTAGATAGAGTACCTGCAACTAAAATCCACCCATGACAAGATGACATTAGTTCGAATACTCTTAATCTAACATTTTTCATGAAACCACTTGTTAGGGTTGGAATCAAGTGATTGATTGGGTGATTGACTCAGGGATTACATGGTTCCAGAGGCAAATCTAGGATTGAGTCTTGGGACTGCACAATGCATAGTTTAGGATAGCCAAGTTTAAAGGATTGCATAATTGAGGGGCTCAAGAGCTCAAGGCTTAGGCTTGAGGCTTGAGGTTTCCCAATGCATAGTTCTGGAAGGAAAAACTTAAGGAATTGCGTAGTTGAGGGACTTAGGAGGTCAATCTTGAGGCTTTAGCCTTGAATTTTCCCAATGCATAGTTTTGAGAGGCCAGGCTAGGTGACTACACAATGTAGGGGCTCAAGAGATCAAGGTTTAGGCTTGAGGCTTGGGGTTTCCCAATGCACATTTCTGGCAGGAGAACAAATTGGCAGATTGCATAGTTGAGGGGCTCAAGGGCTCATGGTTGAGGTTTGAGGCTTGAAGTTTCCCATTCCATAGTAATGGAGAGAGAAAATTCTCATGGATTACGTAGTTTCACAACTCAAGGTGTCAGGATGGAAGCTTGAGGCTTAACACTATGTAATGCGTAGTTAAGGTTGACTGGGGGGTAGAAATTATGTAGTTATGGAGCCCAAGGGTCAAGGTTGGGCATAGTGACTACACAGTGTGTAGTTCCAAGAGGAAAGGTCAAAGATTGAGCATTGATATTGTGTAGTGTGCAATTTAGGAGGGATGAGTGATGTTAGGTTTCTCAGCTAGGAATTTTTCAGGACTTGGCTAAGTGCGGGATTAGTGAGACCAAAGTAAATAGTGATGAAACTTTAGGATGATCACACACATATAACAATTAAAGGTGCAAAATTGATCAATCATAACAAATTAACAACATACTTCCCTTAATGCAATGACATTGCGACGACTTCCCCCCAAGTGCAACATTAAGGATACACTTTGCGACGGCAATGATGACACTTGTGTGACAATGCATGAAACTTTGGGAATGAGTGTAAAACATGTCTTCATGACTATTAGGACTCATCAACACCAAATTTAACCCTTTAAACAATTCAAAAATCTACTTATTGCAATAAGCGACACTTCCCATGCTAAAAGATGACCGTTGTGATATGAAAAGAAAAGTGTGAAAGACAAATGCATTATGCGAACAACCATGAAAGAGACACATGCTAGGGAAAAGATAACATGAAATTGACACTAATTAAGGTGAAATCAAGTGAAAGCAGTAGTAAAAAAACGCAGGTGACACTCACGAAAGCGAAGGCACATAAAAGTGACAGTTTGGAGAACTTGTTGAAATAGAAGTACAATCATAGCTAAAAGTGGGAGATTGTCAATGAAAGCACGCATTGATTGTCAACCTAGGTTGATCATTGTGCATGCACTATCTCGATGGAATGTGTTGTGCTTGTTCACGCTTGTGTAAAAGAATGTGCTCATGAAGTTGTTGCAGACAAAGCATGTGTGAGCAGGTGGCTTCAACACTTACAATCCAAGAAGGGAGATCAAAGACTTAACAAAGCATCAACTGAACAAGAAGTGGCTAAGGAACAAATGATCACAAGATCCAAAGTAGGCTCTAAAATTCAAGTATAGGAAAATTTTTGGAGGGTGTTTGTTGTAGCGACAAAATAAATTTAAAAAATAACTAATTGAGGTTGAAATTCTCTTGAACATATTGATGACATGACAATTGTCTTGGTAGCACTAACTCAAAAAGTGGACCACAGATTAAAGTGTACGACTTTTCAAAGGGCTATGATCAATGAGAGACAAATGGATTTCCCAACCTTGACGCAAGGAGTGAAAGGGTGTCATGTTCAAGAGCGAATTTCTACCATACAAAGTATATATATAATCCCTTCCCAAATTTACCCCACCATTTATAGCTAGTACCTCTTTATTTTTGAACGAGCTTGAGGAGGATAACATATGCTCAGAGTATAAGCTCATCCTTCAGAGTATTTTTAACAAACCCTAGGAAGGAATTGTTCATGTTGAATGGTGTTGTCATTTATTCAAACATCATCTTTGAGCACTCTTAATATTCATATATGGATTGGATTAATTGGAATCTACACTAGTAAAGAAGCCCTAGAAGGATGAGAAACTCTTGTAGTGTGGTCATGATGCCCCACTTTTAATGAAGAATTTAAATGAGAAGTTCATTGATATTGCAAGTGAGACCATAATCATTTTCTACTCATCATCATGCCGATTCCAACAGTAGGTGGCATACCACATAAATCCTCACAATTGAGGAGATATGTCTTGTCAAAGATGGAGCCTCGAATGTATGGTTCATTAGGGGAATTTTGAGGTCTAAAATGGGCATCCTAAGAAAAACGTACAACCAAAATAAACTTTATAAGTACCAATAGGATTCAATATGATGATGTCAACCATGGGTGATGATTCACCATTTTTGGAGTAAAAAGGTAAAAATATTAAAATAAAATAAAATAATAAAACAACTTTTTCAACTCATATTTTCAACTTATCTCCCTAAGGTTTTACTCAAATTTCGAGTGGGAGTACTCATTGGATGAAAAATTTAATTCCTCATTCAAGGAGTACCCATGTTCCATACTTTTGATGGTCTTGCTATAAAAAAATGAGAAATACATGAAAAAACGTGATTGCAATCACATTTTTCATGTATTTCTCATTTGTCATGTAGTAGGGTCCATAAAAAATATGTAACATGGATACTCCTTGGATGAGGAATCAAATTTTGAATTCAGCGAGTGTTTCCTATGGAAATTTGAGTAAACACATAGGGAGATAAGTTCAAATACGAGTTGAAAAACTAGTTTTTTCTTTAAATTTTTCCCTTTAAAATTTGATGATGTAATACAATCTTATTTTATTATTTCCACTATTATTTTATAATTTCCTTAGGAGGCCCATTTTAGACCTCAAAATTCCCCTAATGATGGTGCCCAAAAGGAAATGCAAAATGCAACCTTATTATTGGAAAACATTTTGTTTTTAATATTTAAAATTTTGGATAAAATTCCAACCAATCAACCCTCAAGATGATGATATTCCTTGTCAACTTTATCTACAAAGATGGATTTTAATCGACCTCTAAAAGGAATTTTAATTGTGAGAATAATTCAAATATTGGAGTTAAGGAAAAATTTAAATTTTGAATTTTTGTAAGGTCGACTCCATGATTTTAGGCCATTCCAACCCCTTTATGATCCCCCCCTCCATTACTATAAATTGAGGATTGGTTTTCCACCTTAGATCATTATTCTCTCACATAGATATTATGTAATCATCATATGAGGCCAGGAGCATAATTTCCATCTTTAGTAGCAAGCTAAAGTTTCTTGAGGTATCTTCTAGGATTATTTGTTGCACATCTATGGGAGTTCAGAGGTATTTTTGTTGGCCACTCCGAGGCCTAATCAAGGAAATCTTCATTGACCTTCTGAGCCAATCCTTGAGCCATAATTGAGCTTGAGAAATGAAATATTCATTGATTTTCTAAGGCATCATTCTAATGTTCTCTATGGATTTTTGGACCCTCCCTGAGGTCAAAATTTAGACCTCATGAGGCAGTGAGATGAGGCCTCTATTCGACCCCCTTGAGACTTAATCTTCACCCCTTCTCTGTCTATTTTTTTTTGTGTGTGTCCTATGTGAGGCCTTAACTGAGACTTAATTCAACCTCCTTTTTGGATTGTTCATGACAAATTTGAAGGTTTATTCTGTGGCATGACTTGAACCTTTTATGAGGAAAATTTTCATCATCCTGAGGCAGATTTAAAGTTCCATTTCATCTTGTGGATAACTTATCTCTGAGATTTATTTCACATGTTTTAAGGCGCATATTCATCCCGAGGAAAAATCCAAGCCTTAATTTGACCAAGTCTAAGGCAACATGTGTGGCATATGGTCAATTTCAGGAAGGGTTAATCAAGGACAGTTATGGAAATAAGCAAGTGCATTTAAGGGATGGTCTGAAGCTAAGTTTTGGCAAAAAAAATTAAGGTTTTTTTTTTTGGCTCATGAAGAGGAACATGTTCTGCTTGATTTAGGGCTATTTTTCAACCACAAACAAGGCCCTTGTTATGCCACTAATATATTAAGGTTAGATCTAGCCATGAACTCAAAGACTATTTGAGGAATTTATGAGGCTAAGCCTAAAAGAAAACCTGTGGTAAACAAGTGGCAGCTAGATCATCTAAGGTATGAATGTTTTGATATTATATGTTTTCAGGTCAAGGGTTAATGTCAGATCTATAGATTTTAAGAATGAATTTTGAGGATGTACTAACAAGAAAAACAACATGATCATACTCATGTGGTCTTGTGTCCAAGACTATTGCTAATTGTGATATATAGGGTTTACATAATTTCCATGCATTTAATTTTAAATCCATATAATACTATATAAGTATAACAAAGGCTGAGATCTGAATGAACTACTCTAGCGCTCATTAGCATTGTATTCCCATAAATATATTATTGCTGGAAAAAGTTTGGTAGAACCAATATAATTGTGCATAGTCAAGTCAATATTGTTGCAAGCATTTATATGTAATTGAGTTCTATCAGTGATGGATGAGTTTGTATGTAGATATGTAAGTTAATGTTGCAACTTGTTGATTGAGGTTGTTGTTGCTGAAACTTGATGATCAATATGTTGCCTAGAATTAGGTTTTGAGTTGAAGGCATTGGATTGACGATATAGTGAAGGATACATTGAGGTTTTTAGGGTTTATGTATGTCATTGATAGAAGTATGGTTATGCTGAGAGTGATTAAGTGCTAGGATTTACATTATAGGTTGTCTTCAAGGATTTTCCAGTTAGAGTGTTGTAAAGAATACAAGTGTGTGTATGGTTGCTGATATGAGTTTATGGTGGATGTGATATTTTTCTTAGGTGTTGACATAAATCTGTGCTACTTATTAGGGTTTGCCATATTGTTATTAATATAATTCATTGTTGAGAACATATTGTTGCTACCAGGTATGACAATGAAAAGGTTGATGGATTGATGGTTGTTGAGCCAAGGTTTTCATAGCGAGAAGCATTGTATTATAGAGTTCAAATTAGTAGTAGAGGAAGTTCAATGTCAATGGAATACAATGAGTTCTTGTTCCTATGCTTCTATTGTTTGTGATCAGATATACATGTTGTGCAACATTGAATCTATTTGTTGAGTAGTGAGTATTGAGTACTTCTAGATTGTTGAAGCTAGGGTTTGATATTTTAAGTAGAGGAAGTTGTTATTGATACTGATGACCTTGTTCATGTATTTTAGATTAACAAAATCAACAATTTTTTTTGATATTATGTATGTTGATATTGAGAATAGGTGGATTTAGTTTGAAAATGAGATGAAATAGTGGCCCACTGTGGTCAATTGAAGGTCAGAGCCTTTAAGGCAAGTGGTGGCTCGCTGAGTAGGGTGAAAGGGTCGTGTAAGGTAGAGAGTGGAGTCTCCTTTGGGTTGGAGCCTGAAAACACTTTAGGGTGGCAGGGTGTTTAGAGAATCCTTTCATTTGGAGCTGATAAATCTAGGGTGTTGGAGCATCATTCTAGTTGGACCTGGTAAATCAGGGTGTTGGAGCATCCTTTCAGTTGGAGATGATAAATCAGAGGGTTGGAGCCTCCTTCTAGTTGTAGCTAGAGAATATTGGAAGTTGGAGCTTCATGTTGATGTAATAATTAAATACCTATATTAAAAGCATTTGGTGTTTTTCTCCTTGAAGGGTTTCCACATAAAAATTCTCTTGTGTATTGTCTTTGATGTTGCGCATTGTTGAATGGTGTTGCTGATTTATGTTTTTCTCTAATACTAATGATAATTAATGCTCTATGAAGTTAAAATTAACTAATTGAAGTGAAATATTAATTCACCCCCTCTTAATATTTCCAATAGTTCGACCCCAATTTAGAGATAGGTCCTTCATTATTTAAGTCTTACAAGTCCAATAAAGGCATAAATCAATATATTTTTCATGTTTAGAGAGTTTGAAAAAGAAATGAAAATAAAACTCCAAGGTGACATTTTTTTTTATATTTAGTGAGTCCAAAAAAAGAATAAAAGATAACTCGTTAGATTCTTTCAACGTAATTTTTTAATGAACCTAGTGAAAATAAAGCTTGGTGATTTTTCATATTTAGAGAGTTTGACTTTTATTTCTTTGCAGGCTCCACCTTTTCTTGAAAGGCTCAAAATTGATAAAGGAATAGAAAGGAAAATTGTTTTACCAAACTATGATATGCTAGATGGACTTAAGAATATTTTCCTCAAAATTTCTTTAATCCAAGCTATAAAGGAAATACCAATATTGAAAAAACTATTAAGGAGCTATGCATTACAAAACCAGGAAGAAAGAGAAAGGATGTTAAAAAAATCCAATTGGTAGGAAAAATTGTTGATATCATGATGGGGAACCTATTGTTCAAAAATATCTAGATCTTGGTAGTCCCATTGTGAAAATTCATATCAATGGTGTTGAAAGTAGAAGCACTTTAATTGATCTAGGAGCAATCATCAATATCATGATTAAACAAACAATGGAACAACTTAAGCTTCTTAATCTTCAACATACCCCTACATTAATACAATTAGCAGATAGATCTATTATCAAACCAGATGGAGTATTAGAAGATGTGTCTATTTATCTAGATTCTTGGGAGTATCCTGTAGATTTCATGATTCTAACTCCCAAGAATAATTTAGGAGGCCATCCATTGATCCTTAGTAGACCATGGCTAGATGGACATAAGTTATAAATATGGTGATATGTATATCTATGATAGGAGTTCCACTAAGAAATTTACATTGTATCCTCCTGCAAAAACAATAACTGAAGTAGAAAGTGAAATTTGGATATATGATGATAATAAAAACTTTGATGATATGCAACTAGTTTATACACCAATTTATACTCTTTCACAATTAGATGAAGAATATCAATTGATAAATTTAATGAATAATAATGATTCTTCTTCATACTATGAGCAAGATCAAAGTTTTCAAGAGAAATGCAATATTGAATATCTATCATCTCACCAAATGGCTTTACATTCTATGGAAAAGTTTGGCAATTTTCAAGTAGAAATTTTTCAAGATAAAACATTAAAAATTAATAATATTTTGGAAGAATTTCAAAAGAGGAAATTGATACAAATTCTACAAAAAAACTCTTTTGCTTATGCATGGGAGTACACTAATATGAAATGGAGTGATCCTAAAACTTGTATGCATCATATTTATATTCAGAAAAATGCCAAACTAGTTAGACAAACTCAGAGAAGGATGAATCCTAATATGAGAGAAATTGTTGAGGAATTAAAAATGTTACTTAATGTGAATTTCATCTACCCAATATCAGATAGTCAATGGGTGTCAACTTTAGTGATTGTTCCTAGGAAAAATCGAAAATGGAGAGTGTGTATTGACCATAGGGAATTAAACAAATCTACTTTGAAAGATCATTTTCCACTACCCTTTATAGATAAAGTATTAGACACCTTGGTAGAAAATAAGTATTTTCATTTTTATATGGTTTTAGTGGATATAACTAAATCCAACTAGCACCAAAAGATTAATATAAAACTACTTTTACATATGCCTATAGGTTTCTTCCATTTGGATTATGTAATGCACCTGCCACATTTTAGAGATTTGTTTTAGGTATCTTTTCTGATCTAATTCATGATTGTGTAAAAGTATACATGGATGATTCACTGTGTATGGTGATACTTTTGAGGAAGCTATTGAAAATTTGGAAAAAGTTCTTATTAGATGTAAAAGACAAGCCTTTCATTAACTCATGAGAAATGTTCATGGGGAACATATGCCTATAGGGTTCTTCCATTTGGATTATGTAATGCAATTGCCACATTTTAGAGAGCTATTTTAGGTATCTTTTCTGATCTAATTCATGATTGTGTAAAAGTATACATAGATTATTTCCCTGTTTATGGTGATACTTTTGAGGAAGCTATTGAAAATTTGGGAAAAGTTCTTATTAGATGTAAAAAGATAAACCTTTTATTAAGTCATGAGAAATGCTTTATGATGTTCAATGATTTTAGGACACCATATTTCAAGTGATGGAATTAAAGTGGATATTTCTAAAGTAGAAATAATTTTAAAATTTCAATTCCTTTTTGTCAAAGAGATGTTAGAATTTTTCTTGGATTTACTGGATATTATAGAAGATTCATAGAAAATTTCATAAGAATAACCTCTCCACTTTTCAAACTCACAAAATATTGTGAATTTGTTTGGAATTATGACTGTCAAAAATAATTTGAGACATGAAGCAAAAGATTACTGAAGCACCAATTTTAAGGGGACCTAATTAGGCTCTTCCTTTCCACATTCTATTGATGTTTCAGATTCAGCTCTAGAAGCTGTGTTGGGAAAAAAACATTTAACTCCTTGTGCTATCTATTATACAAGAATTTTTTTTACTCCAACAGAGTTGAATTACACTATAACAGAAATAAGTTTTTAGTTGTTATGCATATAATTACTAAGTTTTGTCAGTATACCACTAGTTACGAAACTTTCATTCATACAACTCATTTTGCCATTATATATCTAATGAAAAAACCAATTATTAATGGTAGAATTACAATATGGTTGCTATTGTTACAAGAATTCAACATTACTATTCTTGATAGACCAGGAAAAGAAAATACAGTTGCTGATTTTCTTTGTAGAATGCAGAATAATAATGATGATGTTCCTGTAAAAGATAACTTTCCCGATGAATACATTTTTCAATATCTACCAAAACACTTTGTTTTGCATATATTGCTAATTATTTGGCTACAGGAAAGTTACCCCCACAACTATCAACTGGAGAAAAGAAAAGAAAAGTGATCAAAACCAGTGCACCGTATTCTTAGATAGATGGATAATTGTACAAAAATGGACCTGATTTGATCATATGAATATGTGTTCGAGAAGATGAAGTACCTAAATCTTGAAATATTTCCATGATGAGCCATGTGGAGGACACTTTGTTGACAAAAGAACTGCTTACTAAATCCTTATTTTAGGATATTATTAGCCATCCCCTTTCAAGGACTCCAAAGAATATGTCAAAAGATGTGATAGTTGTCAAAGAATGGGGAAGCCTATTCCATCAAATGAAATGCCTCTAAAGCCACAGGTACTTGTGTAACCTTTTGAAAAATGGGCTCTAGATTTTGTTGGACCAATAAATCTATCATCTAAACAAAAAAAGTACATACTTGTTTGCATGGATAATGTTACAAAATGGGTAGAAGCTAAACCTCTTTTATTTGCAATTGAAAATGTTGTAGTTACATTTCTTTTTTAGGATACTTTTACTCGTTTTGGTGTTCTAAGAGAAATTGTAACAGATCAACGTACTCAACTCACATTCAAGTTGGTGAAAACGATTATGGAGAAATATAAGATCAAACATCGAAAGTCTACTCCATATCATTCACAAGCCAACAAACAAGTGGAATCCACCAACAAAGTACTTGAAGAAACTCTTACAAAGACCATGCATTTACTTAGGAAGGATTGGGCAAAAAAGCTTTGAAAAGCACTGTGGGCATATCGAACTACATGCAGGAACACAAATGGACACACTCCTTATGAGCTTGTCTATGGAAAGCAAATTTTGCTTCTAATTGAGTTCCAAGTGGAGACCTTCAGAACAACAAGTAAACTGGGCCTTGATCTATGAGAAGCTCAAAAACAAAGACTAGCACAATTGAATGAGCTAGATGATATCCGACAAGATGCTATTCAAAGAACCAACATAATTCAAAAACAAAGATCAAAGTGACTTCTTTTTTATTCTAAATTCAAATATTTTCAAGGAAAATTTCAAACTCATTGGCTTGGTCCTTATGAGATTGATACTATTTTTGATAATGGAGGATTCAAAAACAAAACTATTGATGATTAAACTGTTACTTTCCTTGTTAATGGTCATATATTAAGGTTGTATCATAAACCACTAACGAAGGAAGAGTTTATCAAATATTTGCAAGAGAATTCTGAATTCAAGTTGGTCAAGGAAGGAGATTCTTCTCCTTATTCCCCAACTTGATTGTAATTTCTCATATATATAGTAATAATAATAATAATATATAAAGTATAACATGAAAACCCAACTATGTTGGCATGTTTATACATAAAATCTTAATGAAAACCAAGATTTCTTGGCAGTTTAGATTTTCGTAAACTCCCTCTTTCTTGTCCCTATTTCTTTATACCCTTATTTTTCTAATAAATTTTAGGTGGTAAGTAATACTTTTGAGGACTAGTCTTTTCATTGACCACCAGAAGCAACAATAACAATAAAAATTCTTCTCCTGATCAAACAAGAAAAATTCAAGAAATGGTAAGCAACAACAAAATTTATGTCATTCTGTAGCCAATATTCAATTCTACAACCAAGTCTGAATTCTACATCAACTTTAGAAAATCCACAACAAAATAATATCAAGGGAATTCACAAAAAGAAAATGTATGTAGAATGTTGAAATTATTTTTCATATAAACCCTTAGGTTTTCATTCATGGATGATTTTATCAAAGAAAATTTTGAATACCTTATAAAACTACCAAAAATTACACTCATTGTCATAGTCGTTATACCCCACTCTCTCATAATTACTCAGCCAGTCACATCAATTTGATCGAAATAAAATACATTTAACCGATCCTATGAAATTAGATCTAGGAATCATGGGAAAATATATGGAAGGAACAATCCGGTCATAAAACAAATACTTCCATGGAAACCTTATTCCGCTATCATTTTACTTTGTTTCATTTCATTCTGCTCAATTCTGAAACTCCTTCTATTCAAACTTCACTCATTATCAACCTTCCATCATCCCCGTTGAAAGGAACAGTTGAGGATCGAAAATTCTTCTCGCCATGGGGATTATTGTCCACTCTAAACCAAACAAAATTAAGTTTCTTCAAGCATACCCGAGAGTTAGAGATCAGTTGCAGCAAGTAAGGTGGTTTAAGTTCTTTGTAAAATTTAACGGGCATGAGGTAGAGGTTATCAGAGCTTTTGCTCAGAATTTTGATGGGGTCGAGGTAGAAATTAGAGACATCAAGCTTATTCTCACATAGTAGATCATGGCGGAAGCTACAAAATTGCACAAAAACGGAGAAAAATGGTTCAAGAATAGGAAAATCAAGGAGAATGAATGGGTACACTTCCTCAGAGAACCAGGTATGGATATATCCATATTTAAAAACAGAATACGAGTTATGGCATTGAAAGGAAATTGGAGAAATTTATTATTGGTTATCCAAAAGTTTTTAAAGTGTGAAGGTAGATTTGGAGCTCTGTTTTTCTACCATGCCCGACTTTTGATGCATTTTATTGACTGGAATGAAATCAATTTTCCTTACTTTTTTCTTCAAAGTCGTAGAAATATGGCATCTAGTATACAAAGAGAGTCTAGATCCATTGATAATGCCATCTACCATCATGGAATCATCAAAATCCTTATATAGGCACATTTAGAAGCTAAGGCATACAATTGGCAATATTTCTTAGTTTGAAATCATTTTTTAGAAATCCAAGAAGGAGAAACAAGAACTAGGGTTAAATGAAGTCAACGATGGTCAACATCAAACCCTAACTCTGAAAAAGAGAAACTTGAGGAATAAAGTCCAGAACAGAATGAGACACAAGTAATAAAAGACTTGTTTAAGGATGATATTGCACTCCCATTGTACCTTGAAAAATGTAAGCAAAAAAATGAAAAATAGAGTCTTAGGAGAAAGAAAGACAACTCAAGCTCTAAGTTACCTGAAGAAAGTGAAAAACTAGAGAAGAGAAAACAAGAGGTTAGCAAAACAAAAAGTCAAGACACTAAATTATCGAGAGTAAAATTGAGAAGAAGTTGGAGGATTTCAAAAATTTCAAATACACAGTCTCCAGAAACGATTGATATTGAGGAATAATAGTATAGAACACCACCTCACACAGTGAGCCCAACCCAGACATTGACCCAATCTAGCAGGAAATTTATGATTATGTAGAATCTCTGGAAAAAAGAGAACAATAAAAGGAAAATATTTCTCCGAATCAAAAGAATAAAATTGGTGAAATTTCCTCGACAGAACAAACTCCAAAATAGGAACGTAGAGTTGAAGATGCTTTGAAACAAGACATATATGAGCTAGAGGTTCTTAATAGACACCTTAAATAGGAAAGGGAATCAACACAAGTACATAATGAGATATTAAGAACCCGTAATGATAACATACTTCTACATCTTTGGCATTGGTATAAGAAAAATAATAAATTCAAGGCTAATAACAAGTTTCTTAAGAATAGAATCAGGAGTTTGCACAGTAAAATTATGATGAAGAGACCAAGGGCCACCTTTAGCATTAGGAAGAGAAAGGAAAGCACTAGTATGGATGTGCTTGCACAGGCTTCAGAAATATACATTAAAGAAGAAAAAAAAACCAACTTTGAATTTTTGGTGCATGAGGACATGCAAGACCTTTGGTGTGGGGGAATGTTGAAGTCTGAAATTGTTTCCTTTTTTACTACCTTTTTCTATCTCCTTCACCTTTTTGTCACCATTTTTGTAGCAGTCTCAACATACTCAAGGGTGATTCAACTTATAAAAAGGTATTTATCATCCATGTTTAGAATCTATGTTTCTTTATGTATTATAACGAAAAAATTCCTACAATAACATAATTATGAACATTCCACAGCTAATATTGAATTCCACAGTGATATTCATGGTTATACAGGTTGCGGTGCATTAGTGAAGGGATGAAGAGTATCTAAAGATGATACATGTTTACCACATGGATGACCACCTATTGGCATGCCTTGGCAGGCTATAAAGATCAAGAGATCTAAGAGTCAGGCTCAAAGTTAAACTCTGAGTATGATAGTGGAACGGTCAAGTGAAGGCAACAAGAGATTAAAATGACATCAGGCAAGTGTGTAGAAGACTTGTTCAATCACAAGGTTATGGTACGAGAAGAATTCCCCATGATTTTCTCTTTCAGTAGCAAATCATGAAGAGATAAATTCTTAGTTTAAATATCTTTTCTAGATGGAAAAATAGTTTCATTTCGTATTGACATAAAATTATTGAATTTTTTAAATGAAAACCTGTATAAAAGCCGTAAGGTGAGACCCAAAACTCAGTTCAATTATTAAGTTTATTGCGGTTCATTTCCAGAATTTGTGGTACTCCATTTCAAGTAAATACAATCCTTTGTTTTCAATGTGTGACTAAGAAATCATATGATCGATAACAAACTTACGCTCATGGGAGAGCCATGTCGAGTTGTAAGGATATCTAGTTTTGTTTATATTTCTAGTTGCTCATAGCGTGATAATCTTATGGAGTTTATTTTCTCTTAAGATAGTTTCATTACAGTTATGATTTGATCATTTGTTATTCTAGTTTTAGAGCGCTCATAAAAGAAAGCTACCAAAAAGATTTAGCTTTCATATGCATTTCCTTTTAAGTTTCATTACTCAGTTAATTTCATAGATGGAAAAAGAAATGTCTTTTAGAGTTAATCACGCACATCAGCAATCATTCAGAGTTACAAGTTCTCATTTGATTTTTGTTCCCGTCAGTAGTTTCTTTATGCAACTATAGTCTATTTTATTTCTACAATTATTTTTTCTTATGCAATTAGTGTAGAAGTTCCTTTCTACAAAATAGTGTTGTAGTGCTTTCAATTCTGCAAGTAACATTAGTTTTTTATTCATTTTTATTTTTATTTTTTTCTTTGAAATTTAGTATTAGCATTTCTTTTTATGCAAGTAGAATTAAGTTTTGAATTCTGCAATTAAAATAAACTTTCAATTGTGCAAGCAATAGATTTCAATTCAGTTAAGTAATTTGGTTTTGATATAACTTTGAATAGAATTAACTTGTGTGTGTTTACTCTCTAAATCTCATTCAAACATTTGTCCATACTTACGATAATTTCATACTTAGAATAATTCAGTCCATAGATATAATTCCTAGCATATATAGTGCACATACATCTCACAAGTACACGAACCTTGGTTGACAATTAATGAATTAATTTAAGAACAATTAAATTACCCCAACACAAAGCTAAATGGTACACCAGAGAGAAGGTGGAGGAAAAATTTCCTCACCTCATTAAGTAGAATATTTGGGGACCAAAAGCCTCCGAAAAATGGGGAGGTGTGATCTAGATTCGATCATTATATTGTTTTTCATTCATCTCGATGCATTCATAATGGAAAAAGTGGAGGAATAAGCTCACAGGACCATTTTTACCGGTGGGACCTAGTTTGGAAAAATGAGGTTTGAAACCTTCTCGGAGCATTTTAAGGGATTAAACAACATTTTTTGAGGGTAAAACTTTTTTCCTTTAGTGCCATAACGTTTTATGCTACTCTACACATAAAGATCTTTTTGACAATGTAAGAGATACGACAATCAGATTCCGTATGCGAAAGTTATGCCACTCAAAAGTTGACCTTCATGTTTTCACCACCATAGTTCGAGAGGATGTTGTGTCAACCCCCATTATTCATGGAAAAAGGGTCTAGCCACATTATTGTGATGTAAAATACTCTAAAAGAGTCTATTTTAACTTGGGTTAAGAGTTGAGGTAGTCAAACTTAACCACTAGTAGGCTATCATGATGTGTTATAACCGGGCCATTAGGAGGAATATGCATTCCATTGTTTCAAGTGCATTTGTTCCATATTTGAAAAAAAATAGCCAGGAGGGATAGGAGGTAGAGCACATAGAGATGATTTGTGCACTGTAGCAGCCCACGGGCAACAAGCCATACTTCTTTGTACCTACAACCATATTGATAGATAGAGAAAGAGAGTGGAGTGGCCTCACCTTCTAGCTAGGTTTTCTCCAGAAAGGGTTTCCCAAAGCATATCTTGTGTCTTATGCATGTGTATGTGAAATTTTATTTTCCCTCTCTCTATTTTCTGTTTAATTTCCATTCACATGCATGCACTAATTATAGTAAAATCTACAGGATCTAGAAATATAATAAAACTATAATAGTGTATAGTTTTAGATTTTTAATATAATATTATCAGATATGTTGTGACAAATTGTCCAATGGAATATCCATGGAATTTTATAGATCAATCCTTCTGGTTATTTTTTCTCAGCTATGGAAAAAATACACTCTAAAGAATGGAATGCCTCTTCCTCCTAGTGGCTCGGTTATAACACAACCCGATAGCCTACTAGTGGTTAAGTTTGACTACCTCAACTCTTAACTAGAGTTACAACATCAAAATCATGTCGCTAGCCCCTTTTATATGAATAATGGGGGCTGATATGACATCCTCTCAAACCATGGTGGTGAAAATAGGAAGGTCAACTTATGAGAGGCATATCCTTCACATATGAACTCTGATTGATGTGCTTCTTGCACCGTTGGAAGATATCTATATGTAGAATAACATGAAAATGTGCAGCACTAAAGCAAAAAATTTTTACTGCAAAAAATATCATTTGTTGCCTCAAATCACTCCCAGAAGGTTTCAAACCCTGTTCTTCCAAACTAGTTCTTATGGTAAAAACGGTCCTGTGAGTAGATTCCTCCACTTTTTCCACTTCAAATGCATCGAGATGGATGAAAAACAATATAATTGTTGAATATGGATCACACCTCCCCATTTTGGGAGGATTTTGGTCCCCCAAATCTTCTACTGAATGAATTGAGGAATTTTTTTCTCCACCTTCCCTATGGTTTACAATTTAGATTTTCTTGTAATTTGTCCCTTCAACGCAATATGCCAAAGGTCATGCTGCCCTTGTCTTGTAGTTTTGGATGTCTTCTGCAAAATTGTATCTTTTGTCAACTCCGCCTAAGCATCTGGTGCCAAATCCTCCACAGAAGGTAGGACCTGTTACTCTTCCTGATCTAACATGGAAGGCTCATAAGGTTTCAAATTCTCTACATTCACAATTGAGTAAACACACATATATGGTGGTAAACTAAGTCAATAGACATTACCACCCACCTTTTATAGTATCTCAAAGGGACCATACCTCAGAGACTTTATTTTATTACTAGGCCCATGCAACCTCTCCTTGTTCAACTGTAGCCATATTGTGTCTCCCACCTTGAACGATTTCCTTGTTCTGTGCTGATTATGCCTGGTCTTATACTTCTCCTGTGACTTCTACAACGTTTCTTGTACCTGTAGATGGATCTGCCTGATCTTCCTTATAATTTTTTAGCCCTCAAAGCATCTCCTATAAGATCTTCCCTCACTCCTCCTTGTTTCCCATATGCAATATCCAAAGGTGAAGGTGGAAAATATCCAAAAAGAATTTCAAATGGGGACTTTCCTGTAGAAGTGTGGATTGCTATGTTGTAAGAATGTTTTATATATACCAAATTTTTATCCTAGGTCTTTAGATGCTTCTAGTGGTATCCCTTCAGAAGCTGTACCCAAGTCTTGTTGATTACTTATGTTTGCCCATTTGTTTATGGATGGAATGTTGTAGATCCCTTTAACTTTGTGTCCATCTTCTCCCATAATGTAGTCCAAAATTCACTAAGAAATCTTTTATCCCTATATGAAATGATGCTCCTTGGTATCCCAAAGTGCAACCAGACTTGTCAAAAGAACAAGTTTGCTTCTTCTTTCCCACTGATGGTATTTTTATAGGGAATCAAAACACACATATTATTGAACTTGTCAACTACCACGAACAGGTAGTCATGTCCCTTCCTGTTTGTCGGTAAACATCCCACAAATCCATGGAAATGATTTCCCAAGGATGAGTAGGTACGAGTAAGGGATGATATATACCCTTTTCCCTATTGCTAGGCTTGTTGGCACAACAAAGCATGCATCCTATTATGAACCTAGCTACTTTCTCTTGCATCTTAGGCCAATACACATACCTCTACAAGTTAGCCATAGTCTTCCCCCCACCAAATTTCCCTGCAACCTTTGAGGTGTGATCCTCTCTAATCGACTGCAATCCCTTACCTTTAGTAACAGATAAACTTATCCAACATGTAAAGTAAGCCATCTTAGAGATAGTAGTTAATAGTGTTGTCGCCATTGTGCACATGACTCTAACTCTGGCTCCTTGAAAGCCTTCTATTGACCTTTCCCCACTGGAAACTCTTGCCATTTGTTGTTATGGTGTGGAGCGGTGTTGTTATCGATGAAAATGAGGTTATGAATTTCCTCAAGTACTGTGCTGCCCCAATGAAACTCCTGACCTCAGAAACAATAGTAGGCACCATCCATTTCATGATGGTTTCCATCTTGGAAGGATCTATCTTAAACTATCCTCCATTGATCACATACCCTAGATACACCAAATATTGCTGTGAAAACTCACGTTTCTTGAGATTTTCTAGTAGCTGGTGCTTCTTCAATGTTTCCAGCACTTGCATCAAATGTGAAATGTGCTCCTCCTAGGTAGCACCATATACCAATATATCCTCAAAATAGACAACAACAAATTAATCTATAAAAGGGTGCAATACATCATTCATTAATCTCATAAATGTAGCTGGTGAAGAACATATGAAAAATATCATGACTAACCACTCATACAAACCTTACCTGGTTTTGAAGGCGGTCTTCTAGGTATCTTCTTCTTTGACTCGAACCTAGTGATATCCAAACTTCAAGTCCGGTTTGGTGAAGTATTTTTCTTGTTGCAATTGATCTATCATATCATCTATCCTAGGCAGGGCATATCTATTCTTGAACATGATTTTTTTCAATTCCCTGTAATCTATACACATCTGCCAAGTTCCATGCTTCTTTGGCACAATGATGATGGGTGACCCACATGGTGATGTACTCGTCTGAATGACACCCTATTCTATTATTTGGTGAAATTGTTTTTTCACCTCGCTTGCTTCTATAACAAACTATCTGTATAGCCCAAATATTTGGCAATGGGAAGTTAGACAATAGCTGGATCTCATGCTCCACTTCTCTCTTAGGTGGTAAACCTTTAGGCTCTCAGAAAACATCCCTGCATACCTGTAACAACTCCTCTAATAGTTTTTTCTATTTCTTAGTACACCCCTCTAGGGATGCCTTGCCTCTTATTGACTCCTCTACAGACTGAATTTCTCTTAAAGAAAATAAAACATACTTTTTGCTAGAACTAATCAATTTATTGGCTTGGTTGGCACTTACTAGTGAATTTTTTGACATTCTTTTGTGCATGTTGATGATGAATGATTTTCCATACTTGATGAGCTGGTACTAGTTGACTCTCCTCATGAATATTGCATCTCGCATGATGTATGGATTCCCAAACATGAGTCCACATACACCAAGGGGAACCACATCTAGACTACTTCATCAATAAAAATCAACACTGATAGCAAATCTAATTTTGCATTGTTTTGTTGCCTTCACCTCTGCATCCTAATTTACCCATCCCAGTGGATATGGGTTTGGATGATCACAAACTTCCAACCCCAACTTCTTGACCAACTTTGCTGTAGTGAGATTCACCTACGATCTTGAGTCAAACAGAGCATCAATCTTTGTCTTCTTGACCTGTATCTTTATATTAAAGAGTTTAGTCATTTCTTTCTCTTCCTATTGCTGGAGGCTAATCAGATTCACCTCCTTTTACATTGACATACAAATGATCTTTTCATCCACATCCGAGCTACTTTCAACTTGGTTGCTCGAATAAGTAGCCATGTGATTCTTCTTCTAATTATATTTCTTCTTGTTCTTTGAATTTAGCTCTGGACACAACTACCAACGCTTCTCCTCTATATGGCCATCAATGTTGCAATGGTTGCAGTGGTTGCTAGGATATTTGCATTGGTGTGTTGTGGATGTCGTCTTTTCATATTTTCCCCCTTTTTCTTCTTATTTCCCTCCTTAGAAGCATCATGTTTCTCCTTCTGCTTCAATGCACTTTATTGCGCTCTCTTCAAGCCTACGTTCTCCAAGTACTGTGCCTATATACAAGCCTTGTTCACCGATTTGGGCTTGAACAACAACACTTGCTCACACAGATGGCTGTGTAGACCCCCAAAATACTTGAGGAGTACATCTGGGTTCTTTGGTGAGATACCCAACATTATAACCATATTTATGAACTCCATGGTGTACTCCTGCATGGTTTGGATCGAATTTTGCTTGAAGTAGTGCCACTAGATCAAGTAGTCCTCTATGTACCCAATAGGATAAAACTATGATGTAATGAGGGTTTTGAAGTCCTGCCGCTTAGTCATTGGAGGTTCTCCTCCAATATTAGGGTTTCCATGTGGCTCTCCCACCAAGTCAGTGTATGTCCCTCTAATTTCAGCCACATAAATGAGATCTTCTGTCAATCCTCAATCTTATGGACACTGAAATAAACTTCCAGTTGTTGCAACCAGTGATTTAGCTTTAGCACATCAATCTCATCATAGTATGAATTGATATTGTATTTTGCTTCCATTTTAAATAGTTATTGTGATTGGTTCATGGTACTCGAACTGGGTTGATCTTTTCTAGGTTCTTTCTTCGATTGGTTCTCCGTTTCTAGCCGATCTCTTGATCCCCCTTTTGATTTGTCCTCTGCATTTAAACCCTCATATTCTCTAAATATCCCAATATTATATCCTAGGTACACCATGTTGAGGGACAAAGTCCCCTAGGGTTTTGGGTCAACACCCTAGCAGAGTGGGGGTTATCTACAGGAAAAAACAAGCATTCCACACAACCATGATACTTAAATAAGAAAACTACACGAAGAGAGGTGCACCTGGGGGTCCTTCGTTCGGGTAGATCCAGCCAGAGTCCAAACCCTCTTGGAGTTCCTCTCGATCCTTGAACCTGAAAAATGGCCAATTCAAAGAAGCATAGAAATATATGGACAAAGTATCATATAGAAATCAACTTCCTATCTTATTGAAAGATGGTTGGTTATACATTGAAACAATTATTCATATGTAAACCATAACAATAACATCATATGCATAAAGAAGATTGATTTTCGGAACAAGACAAATGTTTCTTTATTGCAGATAACTAAAACAAAGAAAGAAATGATATCACCTGAATCTTCCTCTTGCTGGCTCCAAGCAGAACCGTCCTCCTGGTCCATCCAATCCCATGTCTTCAAAAGGCTCCTTCCATGACTCACACAAAGATATCTAAACTAGTGAAATGACATGATAACTCAAGGAAACAAGGGGTTCCTATAGTTGAGGAAGTACTGGAAGCACAGGGATCTTCAGACTTGATCAGGGATAATCTCAACAGAGTAATTCTCTCTCTTCTCTCCTCCTTTACGCCTTCCCATTGAAGCCTTTTTATACTTCTCCCAAAGTAGTTTTTTAGTTGGGAATTCGTTGGGAATTGTTGGGCCATGGGCACTAATAGGTAATCAACAGGTAAAACACGTGATCTCCGCCTGAAATTAAGGAGATTTAATTTTTTTTTAAGTGTTTTAAGACATAGACGTGGGTTGGGTATACACTGACCCGCATACACACGTGTTTAGCTCAGGGCAATGTCATGTACATGGAGTAAAACACTATTTTTTAAGTATTTGGACCAAGTCTGGAAGGAGGGGTTGCCCTAGGCCATAAATGCAGCATCACAAATATCAAGAGTGAGATTTGGATCTATAACACACCATGAGGAGGTTTACATTATGATTTATAGTTGTGACTTATTGTTCTAGCTGTGAAAACCTCACCTATGCAGGATTATGACGGTCATTTATGGATTCATTGGCCATGATTAGAGTTTTATGATTTTTGTCCCTGCTGATCTAGATCCCCTGTAATTGCCATAAAATACCTAAAGAAACCTACTTTGAAAACAATAGGATCTGTAAACTACCGTGGATGTTCCACTGGATAGTTCGTCACAACAAATATGATAATATTATATTAAAAATATGAAATTCTACATTGTTATAGTTTTATTAAATTTCTAGATCTGTAGATTTTACTGTAATTATTACATGCATGCGAATGGAAATTATGCAAAAAACATAGAACAACAAAATAAAATCCCACACACACACATAAGAGAAAAGATATGCATTGGGAAACCCTTTTGGGAGAAAGCCCAACTAGAAGGTGAGGCTGCTCCTCTCTTTGTCTGTCTAGAAATATTGTTGCAGGTACAAAGAATTATGGCCTGTGGCCTGTGGGTTGCTACAATGAAACAATTTGCTCTGCATTCTCTACCTCCTATCCCTCTTGGCTATTCTTGCTCAGATATGGAACAAATGCACTTGAAAGAATGAAATGCCTCTTCCTCCTAGTGGCCTGATTATAACACAACCCGGTAGCACACTAATTGTTAAGTTTGACTTCTAGAGTATTTTACATCATAATAATGTGTCTAGCCCCATTTCCATGAATAATTGGGGCTAACACGACATCCTCTCGAACCATGGTGGTGAAAACAAGAAGGTCAACTTCTTAGTGGCATAACTTTCGCATACAGACTCCGATTGATGCAATTCCCACGCTGTTGGAAATATCTCTATGTGTAGAATAACATGAAAAGATGCATCACCAAAGAAACAACCCCTCCCTCCCCCACCCCCCCTTCCCACGCCGTTGGAAATATGTCTATGCTGTAGAATAAATGAAAAGGTGCATCACCAAAAGAAACAACACCCCCACCACCCACCCCCCCCCCCACAAAAAAAAAAAATGTTATTTGATGCCTCAAAATGCTCTTTGAAGGTTTTTAAGACTATTTTGCCAAACTAGGCCCCGCTGGTAAAATGGTCTTGTGAGTTGATTCCTCAATTCTTTCCACTCCGAGAGCATCAATATAGATGACAAACAATATAATGATCCAATCCAGATCATATTTCCTATTCCTTAGCATGTGTAAAGAATTCAGAAATTTGGAATTCAAAGGTTGGCAGGGGTATCTAATTTGGAAACAGTCCAAATCTCTCAATGGATGGATTTCCCATTTTGTTGCATGAGTATCTAGAAATATAGAAGTCTGAGACTTTAGGCAAAGGTCACGCTTTTGCATAGTCCAAATATACCCTTAATTGGATTTTGTGTGATATATAAGAATCATGATATCCGAGGTTGGAAAATGTTATCCATCTCCTAGGAGTCCATATGTCCATAAGTCTGGATATTTTTCCTTTTCACTTGTTGCGTAGGGGCCAAAGCACATAAGTTATAATAAGTCATGCACTTGTTGCATTATATTAGTTTGAATCTACAGATCCCGAGGTTGAAGAAAATACACCCTTCTATCGCTGGATAAGGCATAAACTAGATATAAGAGTTAAGCATTAGAAGACTAGCCCACTAGGTAACCATGCCCAATGGAACCATTCACCATCCTATGCAGACGTTCAGTGAATTTGAGGGTGTCAATAGGTTGCACAACTGTTCAGGACAAGGGTCGATTAGGGCCAAATACATTGGTACCACGATGGAATGCTGGTGTGGTAGTACCACATGAGCTAACTTAGAGTACATGTGGATGCCACATGGTAACATATTGGTGACATGGTAGGGTTGGAAAAATTTCCAGAGGTCATAACTTGCATTCTTGAAGTTGGATTGTGTTAAAATTTGTATCACTAGAAAATTCTCGATGAGCTGAGTATGATGATGATGTCAAAATCTAATTCTGCAAACTTGAGATAAGAGGCATTTTGTAAGGGGGTCAGGTTAAAGCAAGCAGGTAACACCTACCATTGTTCGAGATAAGATTAAGTGGGTGCGAGTGTGGTTACATGATGCATGTTCATTTGTATGTTGTGAAAGGGTTTGACATTGATAAGATGTTGATGCGTATAGGTTGTGGCTTCCTCCCAAATGCTAGTTGGGGATTTCAAAGGTGCAAGGGGTGATTCGACATTTTTCTCTATTCTCTTGCTTCATACACAAGGATTGATAGCTTTTTTGTCCCTTGGTTTGGTTGGGATGTGGTTTCCAATGATATCCTATGTTTGTAGATGGTGGGTTGTTGATGGTTTATTATGGTTCATTCCTCTACTACATTATACCTAATGTTGGTTTTGAAGTATGTAAGATAAAATGTAACCCAAATCTTATGATCTAGTCATCGAGCGCTATACATAGGGGAAAAGTCAGGGAATAACCCAATCAACAAGCCATGCCTCATAGTCATTGCAAAGGTTTGGAAATGGTGGAATTGTAGGCTTAACAATGATTCAATCAAATAACACCACAAAATATCTAGCAAGAAGTGTGGCTGTCATCATGCAAATGTGGTTGTAGATGTCCAAACAATAGATTAAAGTTGAACTTCAATATTAGGTCTCAAACTCTGGCTTCTTCATGTCTCAAGATACCAAAGTATTAGGATATATGGATTTTTATTAGTTAGCCAAACTATGGTAGCCATCACTTTCAAGAACTGGGGGCATCATGAGCCATAAAAGTTACACAAGCTAAAAAGACTGAAAGCCAAGTTCATAGCGTTGTGCAAGGTCATTTCAGAGCTTAATTACAAAGTTAGAACTTAATTTAAGGTTTTTTGGGATAAAAAATCAAATAAAAAAATAATAAAAATTATGAAAACTTTTTAATTCTTAAGATACTAGATCTAACTTCAGAATCACTAAAAATGCCATAAAAAAAATAATTGAAAATTATAACAGCCGTGTATTACTTCTCATCCAAACCTTTTTAAATACACTCCATCTTCATCTTATTATCTATTAATTATATTAGGTTTATAAACTTTTTTAATTACATTTTTTATTTTACTTTGATGCACTTGCTTTGCTAAGCTATTATACATATAGAAATTTGTATATACATCCAACAGAGCATAATCTAAGTTTCAAGTCATTTTAAATACACTCCATCTTGATCTTGTTATCTATTGATTATATTATGTTTATGCTTATTTTTCTTTTACATTTTTTAATTTACTTTGATGCACTTGCTTTACTTAACTACTCTAAGTATGGAAATTCGTATATGCATCCAAGTAAGCATCATCTAAGTTTTGGTTCCTTTTTGAGTGAACTTTAAACAACCAAGTTTTGTTTATATGTGTTTTGAAAATATATTATTATAAGTTCAAATTAATTTTAGAAATAAAAAATATTAAATATTAAATTAGATTACTATTTTTTAATTTATTAATAATATATTTCTTTTTTAATTAAATAATTTAATTTGCTAAATATAAAAAGAAAAAAAAAACTGAAATAGATTTATATAATTTTAATTAACATCTAAATTACCACTTATTTAAATTCAAGATATATGCTTTTTAGTGATTTAAAGTGTATGAACTTATACATGTTTAAAATTATTTAAATATAATTTTATAATATAACAATAAGTACTATAATTTTATAATATTTAACAATAAGTATTTTATTTATGGTGAGAATAGTAGTTTTAGAAATAATTTGTTATTAAAGATTTTAAAATGTTTGATATTCTGGTGAATACTTATCTATTTTAAGGAGAAATAAGCAAACAACATCATGTTGGAGAGGGAAGAGATCTAAGCCTACTAAATATTAACAATCATTAATATTAAATTTATTGAATAATTTTCAAATATATTAAATTAAATTTTACAAAAATTATTATTTAATAATTACTTCAGGGGAATGTGTACGTGTTAGATATAATGTAATAAAGATTGTATGCCAATATTTTTTTAAAATCTTTTAATTTAATTTAATTTTATAACATTTTTAAAATTTAATCTAAAAGCAATAAGGTATGGGAGAGATGTATTTGGTGTAAAATAATGGTGTAACCATATTTAAATGTAATTAATAAGCACATATAAACTTAATAATTACAATAAACTTATAATATAACAAGATTCACAACCATAGTTATTCATTCCATTTTACCATGTATATTATTAACTTATAAATAAGCTTTGTTACAATACCATGGGCCAATACCATGGCTTATCATGAATACCATATACCCAAAAACTATAACCCATTTCAAAATCAAAATTATTTTTGTTTTTTTAATAACATTTTTTAAATTAAATCTAAAAGGAAAAAGCTATAGATTTATTTAATAAGCCATAAAAACTTAGTACTTACAATAAACTTACAATATAACAAGATTCACAACCATGGAAATTCAACCCCTTTTGCCATGGATATTATTTACTTCTAAATAAACATTGCTATGATACCAAATGCGGTCAATTACTACGGTTTTGCCCATATATAATATATATAGACAATCCATTTTGACCCATTATATATATTATATATATAAATAATTTAATAAGATCAATTTATTATATACTTATATATATATTATATATATTATAATATATATAATATATATATATATATATATATATATATATAATATATATATATATATATATTATGAGATCCATTTTGACGATCCCTCGATACTCGGTGATGGTCCCTAGAGATGGCTTGATATTGATCTCTCTCATTGCTTGATATCTATATCTATTAATATATATATATATATAGATTTTCTTATGGTTATAACCAAATTATATATATTTTGAATATATTATTATAAGTGTAAATTAATTTAAGATATAAAATACAAAAATATTAAATGAAATTTGGCATTTATTATTTTTAATTTATTAATAATTATTTCTTTTATTTAAATTAATTTATTTTATTAAATATAAGGAATTGAATAGATTTTATTATTTTAATAAAATATTCAAAATTACACATGGTCAAATTGAGAATATGCTCTTAGTTGTTTTAAGTGCCATTGACTTCACACATGTAAATTATTGTAATTATAATTTTATAATATTTAACAATAAGTATTTTACTTATAGTGAGAATAGTAGTTTCCTGAAAGAATTGTGTTATAAAGATTATAAAATGTCCGATGTTTGTGGTGAATATTTTACCTATTTTTAGGAGCAAGAAGCAAACAACGAAGATAGATCTAACCTATAAATAATGGTGTTACTAGACAGAGAAAACCAGAAGTGAAGAAGAGTCAAAGATGAAGGATATGTTAAAGGTGGTTAGAGTAAGTGGTATGTGAGAGGCAACTAATAATGGATTGCCATGATTGACTAATATTAAATTTATTGACATTAATTTTCAAAATAAATTAAATTTAGTCTAGGTGTTAGGATATAATGTAAAAAAGATGTATGTCAATATTTTTTTTTTTAAATCTTTTATCTTAATTTAATTTATAACATTTTAAAAATTTAATCTTAAAATCAATAAGGTATGGGAGAGATGTATTGGTGTAAAATAATGGTGTAACCATATTTAAATATAATTAATAAGCACATATAAACTTAATACTTACAATAAACTTATAGTATAACAAGATTCACAACCATAGTTATTCATTCCATTTTACCATGTATATTATTAACTATAAATAGACTTTGTTACAATAACATGGCTTATCATGAATACCATATGCCCAAAAACTATAAATCATTTCAAAATCAAAATTATTTTTGTTTTTTAAATAACATTTTTTAAATTAAATCTAAAACGAAAAAGCTATAGATTTTTTAATAAGCCCTAAAAACATAATACTTACAATATAAGAAGATTCATAACTATGGATATTCAACCCCTTTTGCCATGGATATTATTAACTTCTAAATAGACATTGCTAGAATACCATAGGTCAATACTACGATTTTGCCCATAATATTCTTATATATATATTCTTAGATAGAAAAAGTACCATTAAGAACAATTATCCATATATATATATAGAATCAATATGCAAACTTACTTTTTAGAGAGAAAAAAGATTTGATCTAAGGTGATATTATCCCAATAATAAATAATGACAATTTTTTTGGTTTTTACTAATAATTCTTAATTTTCTTTAATAATAATTTTTTTAATATTATTTTAGAATAATAAACTCTCACTATTATTATATTTTTTCTTTCCTAAAAATCTTCTTTTAACAACATTATTAGTTTCCACAAAACTATTCTTCTCACTCTGAATTACAATTATGGTAATTTGCATTTGGAAAAAAATTTTTATTTTATTAATAGCTTTTTATTATCTAAATAATTATTATTTATTTTTAATAGCTTTTTCAGTCTCTAAATAAAAAATATTTTTTTTAATACTAAAATATTATTTCAATTATAAGGAATTTTTAATTGATTATAAATAAAATAAATAATAAATTATATAAAATTTTAAAATTATATATATCTATTATATATATATTATATAATCTATATCTATATATATATATATATATAAATATAATATATATAATATATTTATTAAAATATATATATAATATTAAATTTATATTAAATTTTAATATAATATAATATTTTTCGTAGTAATTTGAAATTTTATATATAATAATTTTTAATAAATCATTTACATACAACCTCACTAAATTTCATCATAATGAAAACTTTCGTTTTAAATCAGTTAGCGAATAAAACATTTGTACAAATATATTAAAGACTTTTCTCATAGAACTTTTCCATTTTTTCCCTGATCTTATTTGTTTTTATATACTAATTTTGTTATATAGAAAAAAAATATGATTTTCTTTATAGTTTTTACATAAAATTAATAATTTATATACATGGATGTTATATGAATTAATAACTTTGATTTTAAATGAAAACCAATTAATATACCTATTTAATTGATATAAATATAAGGAAGACCAAATATTCTATGTTTTATAACTTTTACTCAAATATATGTTATAATCTATTCATGACCTTTTCACTTGCCTATAAGGGACTCAACCATGTAACTTTGCTGGTCTACTAAAGTGATTTCTTTATTCTTTTTATATATATTTTAAATAATAGAATAATGTGAAGTATTTCAGTTTTTTATATATATAGAAATAAATTAAATTAAAGTTTTTTACTATTTGACAGAATCGATTTTTGATGATATTTTGAGAGAAATCTTTGAAATGCAGTTTTATTGAATTTCAGATTTTTAATATAATAAAAACTTTAATCTTTTAAATAATATGAAATTAAATAATCCAATATCATTCGTACACAATAAAATTGAATTAAAATTGAATTGTAATATTTTTTCAAATGACACTAATAGAAATATCAAATATTATTAATTTGCAATAACACCCGTGAGCTTATTGTAAATCTATCCCCAATGTTAAAACTGTAACCTTATTAATTTGGAATAACACCGGTGAGATTATTGTAAATCTATTCCAAATGTTAAAACTGTACAGTCCCCTGGGAATATTGCAAATCTATTCCAAATGCTAAAATTGTAGAGGCGGTGAGACTATTGCAAATCTATTTCAAATGCTAAAACTGTAGAGGCCGGAATTACTGGTAGAGACTTGTTTTCATATTACTTGTATCCTCTTATACTAGGGGTGTATAGGTGACGCCTCCAGAGATTTGTAGACCAGTGAAATCACTGTAAATCAATTCTAAACACCAAAACTCCAGGAACCAAAATTGGTAATGAGACTTGCTTTCATATTGCTTGTATCCTCTTACACTACTGAAATTACACTACTGAAATATGAGTGAAGAGAAAAAAATAAAATACTAAATTCAAATTTTGTAAATTAACCCAGATTGAATTGAAATTTCAAACCGATTATGTCGATTTCTCAAAATTCTGCAGATTTATCAACAACTTCTCCCTTTTTCAAGTTCTGAAAATTCTGCAGATTTATGAACAACAACTCCCTTTTTCAAGTTTTTCACTGCAGAGCGATGAAGTATTTAAGAACCATATTGCAGTACCACATTTGATTGGCTGGATGGGGAGGATCAGGTTTTTCTGGGACTCCATGATTGGAGGTTTTATTCACCATATCGGCAGAGACAAAAATTATCTGGCAAACTCTCTGTCTAAAACAGGACTACAGGATGCTACAGGTTTTTGGTTTTTGCAGGTTCAATCCGAGGGAGTAAGCTATCATATCCAAGATTTTATTATGCCGGATTTTTAGTTTTATTTCTGTTTTCTTCACAGGTTTCCATGGACGCGATTCTGATCTATATGTGGCTGTTTTCTCTTATCTTCTGTTTATGGATGGTGTACATGAGGCTTCTGAACATCCTTATGTTTCCTGTTTTCTCTATGAACACATGTTTGTTTTTGAGATCCCAGAACATTTTGTTTCAGCATATCTTCCTTATCTATTAGTCGGATTTCTCCCATGATGATTTCATCTGGATCTCTTTTATATGAGATTATATCTGATGTAATCTCTGAACTTTATATCCCTCCTATAATAATATTCATCTTTTTCATTCTGAAAAAAAAGTATTTAAAATTCAGATATTGTGATTTTGGAGATATTTTGATAATATCCACATCCGTACCTGCAATTACCAAATTCAGAAAAAAATGTGAGATTCAAGGATTGCATAATATGAATGTCGCAGAGGGTTTAGAGGTTGCTGATTTTATTTGAGAATCAGAATCTCAGATTGCAGTTGATTTCATGCTCAATGTCAGCGAAGATTGGTAAAACAAATTATTCTAGTTCCCATGGAATTTTTTACTACTCTGATGTATGTGGGTCCATTGGAAGAAACCTCCACGGTTTAACAGTATAATTAATGTTAGATTTGTTTAGGAATTCAAAATTCATTAAAAATAAAAATCTTAAGACCATTTTAATCCCAGATATATTCAGCCGTGAAAATATTTGATAAATCTGGTTTCTGATGGTAAAATTGTGGAGGAGTTGAAGACACGGAGGCTTCGTGAGTTATTGGGCATTAATTTCATTTGATTTCCCTGTGTTCCCATCATTGGAATTAAGCAGGAATTTGGGTCTGTGACTGTGGTTGTCCAGCGTGCCTGAAGAGAGGAAGCTGAGGCCGATGCGCGTGATCAGCAGTACGCCGAGTGTCAGGATTCGCAAAGGACACAGTGGAGAAGAAGAGAAGGAGCATTGGATATTCGTGGATATGCGTGTAGTTGTCGACGTCGGCATTGCAGGACTAAAAGTCGAGGAATGGATGATGGAGGGTGGAGAGGAGGGGACATGGAATGCGACGGGTGGGGCAGCCAGTACGAAAAATAGCTTTCACAAAATCTAGGCACCGCGATTCGAATCTGCGTCTCAGAGAAGAATCGGTGATTGCGTAACAGTGGGGCGACGACTTCCACGTGCTTTTCGCGCCTACTTCTTCAATGCGAAAAGGAAGGGCAATTTGGGTGTGGGGAGACAAATTAATGGCGTTTATGGCACAAGTTGACAGCTTTAAGACAACATTTTGCTCCTACCTACTACTACCATCTCTGCTGCTCTGTGTTGGGGATTTTGTCTCGATGGCGCAGCAGGAACAACAGTAGTAGCAGCAGCAGCAGCGGCTGCTTTCAGAGATAAGGAGATCCGCATAGCTTTTTTAGTGTCGAGTTAAAATATCTGAATTTCAGGTTATCAGAGTTGTTATTCCTGAGTGCAAGTTTTGTGATTCATAATGTTTATAAAAGTTTTTTTTTTTCTTTGGGGATGAATCACATAAATAATATTGGTGTTGTGAAAAATCCAAATATATTCTAAAAATTGCTTCTTTTCATTAAAAAAATTACAATTTTCCATCATTAAATTGCTTGGAACTGTTTAATATACGATTAATCTGCTGGATCAGTTAATTGACTGTAAGCAACTGGTACAGTACACACAGGCGCGCGTATGCACATGGGGAATTCGGAAGCATCCGCCAATTATGACCACTTACGCGTCCCTCAGTTGGTCCTCTAAGCTATTGCTACAGGGGGTTCAGACGTCTGGAGCACAGTACACTAGAGGATCCCGTTTAGCAGACTAAATCTCAACAGAATTTTGTCTGCTTTTCTCCCAATATAACCTCCTCTCTCTCACCGGCTTCGGTTCTGATTTTTCCTGCAATGGGGTCTTGCAATGGCCGTTTCTCAGCTCTGATTTTGATTTCCATGACTCCGCCTCCTTCTCGTGTCGGCGTCCTGATCTCGCTCTTTATAATGTCTCTGTTACTGTGTATTTCGGCGCCCTGCATGCACAGCCCTGCGGCTGCCCTGATCGGCTTGAGTCGCTCTGAGAAATACAACACAGACGGGCAAGATCCGTGCCGTCTATCGTTCCTGGACACGGCGGCGGCGGCCATCGACTTCGGCAGGATTTACCATCACAATCCCGCGGCTATCCTCCGGCCGGTGTCCGCTGAAGAAATAGCCCGTTTTCTGCGGGCTATTTATGCGTCGAGGGCGATCGCGAGCGGCTATCGCCAGGAATACCTCACCGTTGCTGCCAAAGGCGCCGGTCACTCCATCCATGGCCAGGCGCAGGCCCCCGATGGGCTTGTTATTGAGATGTCTTCTCTCAGAGGCGTGCGCATTCATGTGGCGGACGGCGCCGGCCGCTACTCGTACGCCGACGTTGCTGCCGGAGAGCTCTGGGTGGACTTGCTCGCAGAGGCGTTGAAGCTCGGCCTCGCGCCTCGATCATGGACGGATTACTTGTATCTCAGCGTCGGCGGGACTCTGTCGAATGCAGGTATCAGCGGGCAGACATTTCGCCACGGGCCTCAGATCAGCAACGTCCTGCAACTTGACATAATCACAGGTGAAAAAATTTACACAATTTATGTATTATGTTTTCTTTATTAAAATTCAAAAGTGTGTTTTCTAAGAAAATGTATTTATGATTTTTTAATTAAATACTATTAAAGGTAAAGATTTATGAATTATTAAATCAGGCACAAATCAGGCCTCATGGGTTGAGATCAGTATAGGTTGGATTTACTATAAGAGGCATCATTTGCCACTGACTTTTTTTTATATATTTGAGTAATGATTTACTATGAAAGGCATCATTTGCTATATTACTTTTTCTGTTAATAGGAGGTATTATTGGCCTATAATTATTGATTTGTTGGAGCAATATTATTTGCCTATGATGGTTGGTATGTTAGAGTTATAATTTGGAATAATTATTAGGTCAGTAAGAGACTGATATATTGATATCATATTGGAGCAATTATGACAGGAGAGGAGATGATGATATCATGGAATAAGTACTATGCTTTTATACAGAATTATTTATTGTAAATTTAATAATTAAAATATATTAAAATAATTATGATATTAATAAAAATATTTATTTATGATTATTATTTAAATTATGAATAGGAAATAATTTAGAAAATGTTAAATTAATTGTAATAATAATTATTAATATAAATAATATATTATTAATAAATATGTATAATTATCAATATATATTAAAAATAACTACTTTAATTAATTAAAAGAAAAAAGTCTAATACATTAAAATAACCTATTAAAAGTATCCATCCTTAACATATTAACCAATATATCATTCCTTATTATTAAAAATGTAGAGATTATGATATATTAAAAATTTATATTATCTAAAATATAAAGATTATGAAACTTATATATTCTCACTTAACCCATGTAAAATACTATTTTTTGATAGGCTCTCATAAAAAATGTGAAGGTACTGATCAGAAAACGTTCATTGATAAAGAGAGAGCCTATCCTGATTATGACCCTCATTAGCATCTGAAGATGGATTTGAAAATATTTTAGAAATCAAATGGATAAAAAGTACACAACACGAATGGCGTAATTACCCAAATAGTACACCAAGGACTCAAATAGTTACTGGGCAATTAAGAAGTATCCAGAAAAGGATGCCCAAATAACCCAAATAGTATACCAAGGACTGAAATAGTTACTGGGCAATTAAGAAGTATCCAGCAATTCTGGATGGCCAAATAACCCAAATAGTATACCAAGGACTGAAATAGTTACTGGGCAATTAAGAAGTATCCAGCAATTCTGTGCTTTGCTGTATATCATGGAATATATACGATGGATCTGTGTATATATCATCTCAAATCTGAGTATTTATTGCATTTAGTAACACACTGTTGACTTGAATTTCTATAAACATGTATATTTAAAACAAGTCTTGTCTGCTATATAGTGTTTCAATGTTTATTGTCAGTTTTGACTTTTCAAGTTGGCAGTGGGATATTTGAATCTTGAACATATTGGAGGGACCAGAAAATTAGTCCAAGAATGATGGAAAACACTGGTGGCTCTAATAGTTACTGTCCAAATAGCAGTTTAGATTACCTTAATAGGTCAAATTGTCTTCACAAGATGTTGACCAACTAGTCTTCACAAAATGTAGACTAACAACTTTGGTCTACTGTATAAATGTAGACTAACAACTTTGGTTTACTGTATAAATGATAGTGTTCAAATGTTTGTTTTCGTTATTTATTTCATCAGTTTAGCACCCAGGGAACAGAGAACTAGTCACTAACTTGTTCTCCTGCTAAGAGTGTGGATTTGTTCTTCTACATGTTTTATAGAAGAATGGTGGAAAATACTAATGGTCTTAATAGTTACAGTCTAATTGGGGTCATTATTTTCCAGAAAATTTGAATTTGGATTTCAAAAAACAGGTAAACCAACCATACTTAAATTTAATTTAATTGTAAATTTGAGAATATTTGGAAATCTAACTGAAGTGGACTTTACAAAAATATATAATAGCTTTGGAACTTCACTTAGAATGGACTTTACAAAAATATATAATATTTTTGGAACTTCATTTAAAATGTTTAAATTTCCGCCCTAATGGGACAACTTGCAAATCGATTCCAAACATTAAAACTCTAGTAACCCAAATTGACGATGAGATTGACCAACCAACCACCAGTCTTCTTCATATTTACTTAAAAAAAAGTGGTCAAAATGTTTGTTTTCTATTTTGATTTCTCAAGTTTGGCGCTGAGATTTTTTGAATCTTCAATGTATGACAGGGACCGGAGAATTAGTCACTTGCTCTCCTGCCGAGAATGCGGATTTGTTCTATGCTTCAATGGGAGGCCTTGGCCAGTTCGGCATCATAACCCGAGCTCGGATTATCCTCGAACCAGCTCCTCAGAAAGTAAGATTCCACACTTACCATGCCAGTATCATTTACTTTGCATAGCAATTCAAGTAGCCGTTGGAACCATCACAGGAAAGATTGCGTAGATTGTTTGGTTGGCTTCTGTGTTTTGCAACTTTTCTCAGTCGCGGACAAGGATTATCTTTTCCATAAAACTGTTGCAGCAGAGAAGTGCATGGCGCTATTTCGATTCTTCTAGGTTCCAAATCGATCACGTTCAAAACAGAAATGTCCAGTTAAAGTGAAGGGATTAATTTTTATATTGTGAATTTTTTTTTGGGTGGAATTGGGTGATATTATGGCAGTTTTCTATAATGAGACTTTTTAAAAGTTTTTTTTGGTGGATTTTTCCGGTCAAAATCCGGCAGCAATTTATTGGAATCTCAAGTTTGATAGCTAGTTTCTGCACAATCAAAGGGTCCCAGGGGTTTTTCAGGGTGCTGAATCCAAATATGCAGTTAAAAAAACTGCTAAAAATCAAGATTTAACCTCATTTCTTCCGCCGGATTCCGTCACCAGAATCTCCAAAAAGTAACATTATAAACAACTCCGATATTATCAAATGTTTCATTGTTTAGATTATATTTTAGAATGTAAAATTGATTTTATTTCAGTAACATTGAAATTCTTAAATTTATGTCATTAATTTTTTTTTGCAGTTATTTTGGGAATAAATAATTAAAAAAATAAAAATAATTAATAAAATATAATAATAATTACTCAAATTAACATAAATCTATTTACTGAACAAATTAATATAAATCTATTTTAATTTGGTATAAATTTAATATAAATTTATAAAAACTTAAATTATTAAATTTATATTAGAAGAATGATCAAATTAGGGATTTTCATTTAATTAAAATTATATAAATTTTAGTATTTCTGAAATTTATACATTTATGAAAGTTGATATAATCTCATAATTTGAATTTATAAATTTATATAATGTAAAGATTAAATTATTTAATTATTTTTTATATGAAGTTTTTGTTTTGTTTTGTTTTTTTATTTTATAAATTGATTTCAATTTTAAATTAATGAATGTAAGTGGTTTATAGGACATGGAATTTAAGTGTCAATGTGATTGTGAAAGTGATAGGTGTATTATTAAGTTATTAGGTGAATTCAAGTTACTAATTACTCCATTGTGAAAGTGATGGGTATATTATTAAGTTACTAGGTGAATTCAAGTTACTGATTCCTCCAAAAACAGATTTATCTTATAAAAAAAATGAATCTGAAAAGATAAATTATCTGTAAATTTTTCTCTCATATTTTTGGGTTGAGTTATACTGAATTGTGCATTTCACAGCTCATCACAACAAATTTCTATGCATTGACTGTGTTTTTTTTTCATAATTCAGGTGAAATGGGTTAGAGCCTTATACAGTGATTTCGAGCAGTTCACAAGGGACCAAGAGCTCCTGGTGTCCATGGACGATGGCGCCGCATCTGTAGATTACTTAGAAGGCTTCGTGGTCGTTAACAACGAGGCAATGCGCAGCTGGTCGATCTCGTTCCCCACTGACACACCGCTCGATGACAGCGTCTTCAACGACGCTGGAACCGAGATTCTGTTTTGTATTGAGATAGCAAAGTACTTTACACAATCCGACGACGAGACAGCCGATGTCGACAAGGTATATACTCACATACTTTGTTCCAATCCTGAAATATCTTATCAATCTTCTGTTCCTCATCCCCACGAATGTTTCTGCCGTTTTTCCAGGTCATGGGGCGGATTATCTCACATAATTTGTTCCAATACTGAGATATCTTATCAATCTTCTGTTCCTCATCCCCACGAATGTTTCTGCCATTTTTCCAGGTCACGGGGCGGATTATCTCGAGATTGAGTTTCATTCCTGGGTTGATTTACAGCGTGGAGGTACCCTACGCCGATTTCCTGAACCGAGTACGAGTGGAGGAGCTGAACCTGCGATCTCGAGGCCTCTGGGACGTTCCGCATCCATGGTTGAACATGTTCGTCCCACGGCGCCAAATTCAACGTTTCACCACTTCTCTGCTCAAGATCATGTCTCCGGACACTGTCAAGGGCCCGATACTCGTCTACCCTGTGAAAAGAAGCAAGTATGGAATTGGCTAATCAATTTTAACTAACAGAAGTTTTTCATTTTTATTTGGTTGGAATTTGATGATTTTTTTTTTAACTGAAAAATGGAGAGCAGTTCTCAGATATATAGTTTTACACCAGTTTCAAGTGTTAATATAATTGGTTCGAGTTTTTGTTAAATATTTTGATTGGGAGATCATAGGGTCAATTCTCCTGGACCGTTTTTGGGTTTAGAACTTGATAGTAAACCTCATAGTCTGGTCGGCAGGATTTGATTCTCTATTGTTAAATGTCTTGATCGGGAAATCACAAGGTCAATTTTACTGGACCACCTTTGAATTTAGGACCTGATAGTGAACCTCATAGTCTGGCAGACAGGATTTGATTCTCTTCCTGATTGATCTGTCCAGATTTTCTTAGGAGAAAAAATAAAAATATAAACTTGGAAAAAAAATTAATAAATTTTATTAATAAACCAATTTTTCTTTGACAAAAAAATAATTAAGAATCTTATTAATGAACATATATGTGAACTTGCACTCATCATCAGTTAATTATTTCATAAAAGTAGAAATAGTTAACTGAAATGCAATTAAGTGTATGTTAACCGTCTCATTAACCATGGTGCAGGTGGAATACCAACATGTCTGCAGTAATACCTGAGGACAAAGACGAGATCTTTTACGCAGTGGGCGTTCTTCGATCCGCAGACCGACTGTGCTTGGCCGGGTCTTCCTGCTTAAACGATTTGCTATCACAGAACCAGCAAATAATCGATGTATCGACAAACGCAAACGAGATTGGCAACGATAAGAGCGAACCAGGCATGGGCGCGAAGCAATACTTAGCCCACCATTCCCAGCAATGGCAGTGGAAGAATCATTTTGGGAGCAAATGGGGAATATTTCTGCAGAGAAAGGCGAGATACGATCCTCTGAACATTCTCGCTCCAGGACAAAGGATTCTCAATAGAAACCACCGAGAATGACCTGACCATGATGATCTGTCCAAGGAAACCAGAGATCTCGCTAACAGCAAGGCCAGTAGTATAATGAATACAGTAGAATATTATATTTTTATTTCTGTCCTCCCTGTAAGATCCCTGGCACATAATTACAATAAAATTTATACTGAACTAAACTTTTTGGCATTACCCCAAGGTTTTCTCCATACTTTGGTCCATTTATTAGGCCAGCTCAGAGTGTGGGTACAAGCCAGTCTGCAATTGCAGTTCAGCAGATGCATCATCGCCTGTAAAAACAGTTTCACCGATTTTTTTTACAGTGTAGAGCATCTTCAGGCACAAGGACTACAGTATTACGGCGGATGATCAGTATAGCTGCTGAGCTGAAATTCGCGGATGATTTGTACAGGAGAATTAATGTAATACAAAAGGATATTTTTACTATATAAAGCATGAACAGATCACATGGACACTAAAGCTAGCGATGTATTTATTTCCATATCAGAACGAAATTTGTTTCTGTCTGCAACGATTAAGACATATGAGCAATTTTCAGACATTAAAGGTTACAGTCTTTTCTCAACTTGCACTTGTCGGATCACAATCAACTCTAGATTTCTGCTGTTGCATAGGAAGTAGGTAATGCATATGGATATCCAAAGGGTAGATGGATCCCGTGTCTCGGTTTTGTGAGAGTTTTTTATTAAAAAGGTTACATCGGTACCAATTCTTACCCAAAAGTCAAAACACTGGTTCGCCACACCCAAAATCAAAACATGGGTTTACCAATCGCCATGTCCAAAAAAATAAGACTTGCAATCAATTAATTATCAGTTTATTGGTTTAACAAAGATATATTTTAGATATCAATTTTTCGGATTAATCACATCGTTAAGATTTGGTTGAAGTTTCCAATTAACTAATGTAGTTCATCTTTAATTACATCATTAGAATTTGGTCTATTTTTTGGATCTTCAGGTTCGAAATGTCGACCAAATCCTATCCTAACAATGTGATTAATCCAAAAAACTGATATCTACATTATAAATCACAAAATTCCTAGATCTAACAAAAATATATTTTCATTTTGTTGCCAAATTTTTAATAATTTGTTGCTTGATTGTTGTTAACTAGAATAAATTTCAAAAACTAAAATTAATGATGAAAATTGCATTCATATTATTTGTATTTAAACTTCTCCCACCTTTTATAATTTTTATTCCTTTCTTCCTTTTTAATATAAACTCTTTACTTTATATAAAGATGAAGAAATTCTTAAATTTTAAAAATAAATGTTATACTTCAATTTAAATTTCTCACACCTTTTATCATTCTTACTTCCTTCTTCCATTAAATTAGATCATATATCTAAACTCTTTACTTTACATCAAAACTGGTTAACTAAAGTTCAATGTCTGTAAAACCTTTTTGCCAACCTACTTGACAATTAATTCTTTATTCTATTACTAATACTTCTATATTTATAAGCCATTGTATTTACATACTGTCCTGTCTAATAATCTACTATTCATCCTTACAAAATATACTCAACGTAAATGGTGAGATGAATACAATGTTTATAGTGTAATAAAGGTTTTACAATTTATGCATGGTTTATATTTATGTATTCGACTATCTTATAAGAAGGTTGGAGGGGGTTTATGTATTTATAAGTTATTTTATTTATATAATTTTTTATTTAAATTTGTACCTTTTATCGTTATAAATGTAAATAGTTAAATGAATATAATAGTGTAAATGACTAGATGAATATAATGTTTATGAAGTAATAAAGGTTAAAAGTTTTTATAATATTTTCAAAATTTATATTTATATACTCCACTTTCTTATAAGAAGGTTACATAGTTTTACCATGGTGGCATACTCAATATTTATCTATTCTATTCTTTCATAAGTCTTTCCTTAATTTCTCCCAAGGTTCATATTTATTTACTCCACTCTCTTTCAAAAATATTCAAAGAGGTATACAAAAGCTGAAAAGTTGATATTTATGTACACCATATTTTTTTTGTTATTATAGGTATTTACTTAACTTCCCCATGGTTCATATTTATGTACTCCACTTTCTTATAAAGGTTTAGAAGGTTCTACAATAGCTTGAAAGTCCAAATTTATATACTCTACTCTCTCATAGTTTTTCCTAACTTTAAACATTATGTTGCTCTCTAGAACGTTATTCTTACATTGCTGTGATTATGCATTATAGTATATTGTGTTCACTATATCTCTTGTGGTTAGTTATGCAGCTAATGGGTATAGAAAATATTGAATCAAATAATCTTGTTGATTTTGCATTATTGTATATTGTGTTTATTATATCTTTTGCGGTTAGTTATGCAATTAATGGGTATATAAAATATTAAATCAAATAATCTTGTAGAAAATTTTGTGTGTAGATAAGTAAAAAAAAAAAAAAATTATCATCCTAATTAGGTTGCATTTTCTCACCATTGTCTTGTGGTTAGTTATTCAACTAATGGTTATAGAAAATATTAAATCAAATAATCTTACTGAATTTAGGTTTCAATGATCCATATCAAATTTATAGAGAAGATTTTTCGGTAAAAGTCACATTGTAATTCATTTGTCCACGTGTTTAGGTTCATCGTCAGGACAATGATCCATATCAAATTTATAGAGAAGATTTTTCGGTAAAAGTCACATTGTAATTCATTTGTCCATGTGTTTAGGTTCATCGTCAGGACAAGTTGAAGAACCAGATCATGGCTACAAGTTAAATAGAGAGAGCAGATCATGGCTACAAGTTAAATAGAGAGAGCAGATCATTCAACAACTATATTTGGCTAGGAAATATATTTTTTAAAACTAATAATAAGATAATAGGTATATACAATATTAACTCATTTCATATAATAAAACTTCTATTATTATTATATTAAGAAATAATAACAGAAACTATCAAATTACATTAAATTGATAAACTAAATATATATCAAAATATTTAACTATTTTTTTTTTAAGGAACCAAACATATTAAATATGTATTTGGAAAAAAAGTTAGAGTTATATGGAGAAAGTAAATTTGTTTCAAACCAGTTTGTTAATTCCTTTCTTAATTTTCATTATTTATATTTAGAGGAATACCACGATAATTAGATCTTGTTTTAGGTATAGAATTTTATTATTAATTTATACATTATGTTATAGGCTAAAATTTATAATACTTATTTAAATAAAAACATTATAAAATTAATTTAATGAAGAAGAAATGAAACAGGACGCTTAATAATAAAATACAAACCAAAAACTCGAAAATCAAAGAGGAGAGAGGGAATAAGAAGAAACCAGAGGAAGATGGGAAAAAAACAGAGAAGACCATACTAAGAAGGACAACATAAGGGGGCGGGGAAAGGGGGGAAGCGTTAGGAAGAAAGGGCAGGGATCAACAGCCGCTGCTAATGGGTATACAAAATATTGAATCAAGTAATCATGTAGAAAGCCTTGTGTGTAGATAAGTAAGAACAAATATTTATCATCCTAATTGAGTTGCATTTTGTCACCATTATCTTGATCTAGAGGATGTCAAAGTTTTTGATGACATGAATTGCCATCTTGTTCTGACTTAAAAGAAAAATTATCTTTGTTATTTTCAATAAATAAAATATACATTTAAAAGCCAACCATTTAATCCTTAGACTTTCAAACTTTTATAACAGACCTCTTATTGTGACTATTTAAAAGATTTTACCATTTTAAATATATAGTTTCCTCTATCACTAGATATAAATTGTCAATGCCAATAACAATATAAGTATGGATGATATGAAAATGGGGCTCTTAGGTTTCTTGTCTAACTTACAAGAACCTCTCCCACTTCCAAAGCTTTAAATTTTCCCAAGTCTTAATGATTAACCAATGTGGAAATAAGAAATGCTTGAAAATATGGGTGTATGCTTGTATTTGTCTTTAGCTGATTATTTACTTTAAAATTTGTTGTTTGTGCTGATATGGGAAGGTACTTAAACTGATATACAAATGCATATAACAGTAGTTAGAGCAACAGTAAAAACAAACACATAAGACAACAATATAATATGGAGTTCACCCTGATATCTGGGGCTATGTCTGCTTGAGTTCTAATCAACTCGATTAGGCTCTCTGGGATTATGGCAATAGTTCTTTTACAAGTGCCTACACTTAAATTCAATGTTTTACACAAGAAAATTGGGCTCAGAGCACCATCTCATCCCTTGGCTCTTGGAGATCTTCGGCTTTCTAGCTTTGGCTCTTGGCTCTGGTTCTGGCTCTCAGCTCTGGCTATGGCTCTCACTGTGGCTCTTGGCTCTGGCTTCTCTAAGCTCTCTCTCTCGACCTTTTACATGCCTCTGTGAGTCGCTCGAATTCCAAGCAACTCCAACAGCAATATGTTGCTGTCAATTGAGCTCTCTGGTTTTTCCACTCGACCTCCAAGTGACTCCAAAGACTCTCTGCGCATTCAGTGTTTGTTCTTTCACTGCTCGCTCCTCTCTCTCTGCTCTTTTCTCTTTGTTCTTGGCTTAAGGCGAATCTGTCTCATGACTGTTCGAATCCTTTCTTTCGGCTGTTATAGTCACCGCATCACCTCACAGGGAAAATGGCCACCTGTTCTGTAACAGATGTAGGAATTTACAGAGTAAGTTCCTCAGACAGAACACCAAAGGACACCGCTCACAAACAGATCACAGATTAATACACCAGTATTTTTGACGTGGTTAAAACCCTCAAAGAAGGAAACAGTCCACGGCCTGAGCCAACGCGGCCACTTCACACAATTTATTAATAAAAGAGTGAAAATTTACATAAGCTTCTCTCGTGAACGGTTGACCTACAAATGACCCTCCATGCTCTTTAAATAAAGATCATGGACCAATCGGGTGCTAAGCCATGGATCAAGTGTCGGTAATACCGAGGAGAGAATGAACCGTCGGATCACTACATATC